>OY992889.1:98419340-98444340 GCA_963921405.1 Cepaea hortensis | reverse complement strand
TCTCTCTCTCTCTCTCTCTCTCGATGTCTCACTCTCACTTTCTCTGTAACACATTGCCCCCCTCTCTCTCTCGCTGTCTCACTCTCACTCTCTCTGTAACACATTGCCTCTCTCTCTCCCTCTCTCTGTAACACATTGCCTCTCTCTCTCTCTCACTCTCTCTGTAACACATTGTCCCTCTCTCTCTCGCTGTCTCTCTCACTCTCTCTGTAACACATTGCCTCTCTCTCTCTCTCTGTCTCTCTCTCACTCTCTCTTTAACACATTGCCTCTCTCTCTCTCGCTGTCTCCCTCTCTGTGTAACACATTACCTCTCTCTCTCTCTCGCTGTCTCTCTCACTCTCTCTGTAACACATTGTCCCTCTCTCTCTCTGTCTCTCTCACTCTCTCTGTAACACATTGTCCCTCTCTCTCTCGCTGTCTCTCTCACTCTCTCTGTAACACATTGTCCCTCTCTCTCGCTGTCTCTATCTCTCACTCTCTCTGTAACACATTGCCTCTCTCTCTCTCTCTGTCTCTCTCTCACTCTCTCTTTAACACATTGCCTCTCTCTCTCTCGCTGTCTCCCTCTCTGTGTAACACATTACCTCTCTCTCTCTCTCTCGCTGTCTCTCTCACTCTCTCTGTAACACATTGCCTCTCTCTCTCCCTCTCTCTGTAACACATTGCCTCTCTCTCTCTCACTCTCTCTGTAACACATTGTCCCTCTCTCTCTCGCTGTCTCTCTCACTCTCTCTGTAACACATTGCCTCTCTCTCTCTCTGTCTCTCTCTCACTCTCTCTTTGACACATTGCCTCTCTCTCTCTCGCTGTCTCCCTCTCTGTGTAACACATTACCTCTCTCTCTCTCGCTGTCTCTCTCACTCTCTATGTAACACATTGTCCCCCCTCTCTCTCTCTCTCGCTATCTCTCTCTCACTCTCTTTGTAACACATTGTCCCTCTCTCTCTCTCTCTTTCTCACTCTCTCTGTAACACATTGTCCCCCTCTCTCTCTCTCTTTCGCTATCTCTCTCTCACTCTCTCTGTAACACATTGTCCCTCTATCTCTCGCTGTCTCTCTCTCACTCTCTCTGTAACATATTGTACCCCTCTCAATCTCTCTGTCTCTCTCTCACTCTCTCTGTAACACATTGCCCCCTCTCTCTCTCTCTCTCTCTCTCTCTCTCTCTCTCTCTCTCTCTCTCTCTCTCTCTCTCTCTCCCTCTCTCTCTATAAATCTCTTAAACCATGACTTGTAGAATTGTTTTTTCCCCAGTCAATCTCTCTCTCTCTCTCTCTCTCTCTCTCTCTCTCTCTCTCTCTCTCTCGCTCTCTCTCTGTAACACATTGTCTCTCTCTATCTAACATACACTCTCTCACTCTCTTTCACTCTCTCTAACTCCCTCTCACACACTCTCTGTCTGTCTGTCTGTCTGTCTGTCTGTCTGTCTGTCTGTCTGTCTGTCTGTCTGTCTGTCTGTCTGTCTGTCTGTCTGTCTGTCTGTCTGTCTGTCTGTCTGTCTGTCTGTCTGTCTGTCTGTCTGTCTGTCTGTCTGTCTGTCTGTCTGTCTGTCTCTCACTCTATCTGTAACACATTGTCTCTCTGTCTCTCTATACAAATTTCTCTCTAACTTACACTCTCTCACTCTCTCTAACTCTCTCTCTCTCTCACTTTCTCTCTCTCTCTCTCTCACTCTCTAACTCTCTCCAGAATCAACACCAATGGGGATTATTCACAAGAAGCCAGGCACAGGTGGACTACAGGAATGCAGAGGTTAAACAATATTAAGAACCAAAGTTACATCTGTTTCCTTGTTGTGGGCTAAATGAACGCCCACCACAAGGGACGCTTCTATTTAATCATCAGTCTAATAATTAGTGTGTGTGTGTGTGTGTGTGTGTGTGTGTGTGTGTGTGTGTGTGTGTGTGTGTGTGTGTGTGTGTGTGTGTGTGTGTGTGTGTGTGTGTGCCCTCTCACTTTGTACTCAAGCGTAGTCCATACAAGTGCTACTTCTGTGCACTGGACTGACCTTCACGTGTGTTTTAGCTTTCCATATTACCGTATGTCTCGCCACCAGTCCCACTTCGACTTCTGAGGTACTTGCAATTTACGACCCCTAATTCAAGAAATCAACATTTTAATCCACCTGACCGGTGTAGGAGTTTAACCCGCTACTTTGGCGCCAACACACAGGATGTTTAAGAAGGTGTCTCTTATCCATTCGGCCATGCTTACCTCCTGTCTAATAAATGACCTGGCACTTTCCTCTCCACAGAGAAATGGACAGCCTGCATTCCATCATAATCTCAATTGACCTTAGGCTAGAGAGTCTGGAGAACTCCATGTTGAATTTCCTCCGAGGACACAGCATGGAGCCCCAGGCTGACCCCATTGACAACAAGTCGGAGCCAGACAGCCCAGCACAAATCTTCGAGAGAAAAGAAGGATTTCTGCCGGCTACAAACAATTCAGAAATATTTGAAGTGGTAAGTTCTTGAATATTAGACGATACTACTTGCTTTCTGTTAGCGTTGAATGTTGGGCGGCGCTCACCAAATCCGACACCCTAGATTGAGAAAAAGATTTCGGGCGGAGGATCGCATTTGGGAGGGTACACGCTTTACCCTAGTGCGAGGAAATGCAACCTAAAATCTAAATGTCATGGCAGGGCAGACCAGGCAATAAGCCTTGGTCGGCAACTGGTCTAGGGTTGAAGCTCCGACAGGTGGATAGTTAGAGCAATGCTTTGCTGATCCAACAGCTTCTGCAGCTTGTCTTGTTATAGACACATTAGTGTTACCTTTCCCCTGGAGTGAACTAGACAGGGACCAGACCGCATGGGCAACACGTGGTCTCTACATTCAGCCCAGGCTTTGTGCTATGGAGAGGTATAACATCATTTAACAAACTATCGTCTGCCAAGACAGTAAGGCGCCAGTCAAGTTCTTGAACGTGTTTCTGTAGTCTGAACTAGATTTTTAGTTGGAATATTCATCATGTGCCCTGCCGGCCGTTTTGGGCGATCATGCTTATCCACAAACTGCAAACTTTGATGGCATGGATCAATTCATGCGTTGACATAACACAAGACTGTCAAGAATTGTCTCTTTCTCTTTCCACATTTTCACAGATCTTTCCGGTTGTCACAACATGTTCAAGTTTTTATCTTCTCATAACGTGGCAAAAAATTATAACTGCCTGTTTCTGATGTTTTTAAGACGTTTGCGATTTAGCCTCTAACAAAATGTCATCATCATCATCACCACGACTATCATCATCACCATCATCATCAGCATCACCACCACTACCATCATCACCACTACCATCATCACAACGACCGCCATAATCATCATCACAATCATCATCATCATCATCACCATCATCATCATCATCATCATCATCATCATCATCATCATCATCATCATCATCATCATCATCATCATCATCATCATCATCATCATCATCATCATCATCATCACCATCAGCCTCCTTACAGTGACAAACTAACCTGTATGGATGGATGTCTGACAGCACTTGGACTTTGAAGGCAGCGGTGAGGTCGATGGGGAGCCCCTGCCAACAACACGCCCGCCACAAACAACAACCATGCACAGCGTGGCGTTCTACGACATGTACCGAATATTGAGCACCCTGGAGCAGAAGGTGAGTGCTGCCCTGTAATCAATGATCCATAATGGACGTCTGACCACAATCCTGCCTTCTTCGATCCACTTTGGAGGAAAATGTGTCACACCCAGTTACGCACCTCAAAGATAAGCGTGTCCGACTACGCATTATCTGCGTCAGGTCTGCTTCTTCTAGACCAGTGGTTCTCAACCTTTTTTGACCCGTGCCCCCCTTCATCATATTTTCAGAACGTCATTCCCCCTCCCCCTCTTTGTATTTCCTCCCTAAAAATTATCACCCCCCCCACCTTACACAGTATACGTAATAATGGAAACTAAATTTAACAGCACATACTAAAACAAGTCTAGACGTCTACATAAAACGTGATTCGCGGGTCTACTTACGTTATAAAATGAATTTCAGAAGTATGAGACGTACAGAACCGTAAAGTATGAAGAGAAAAACAATACTAAGTAATCGGTTCATGTATTAACACGATCTTGAAATGATCTTAATTCCCCCCAAGGAAACCCTAAAATTCCCCCCTAGGGGAATCCAAGGTAATGGGCTTTACCTGTGGGTAGGTTTCTTTGCTAACAGTTTCGCCAGAGTAACCGCTGTAGGATCTACTCTTTATGATTTCTAATTGTCATTGGATTTTTAAAGTTCGAAGTTTGAACATTCGTTATGGCTTATTAGATATTGATTATCGTTGGCTATTGATAACCTGCAAAATTTAGTAGATGCGATTGTTACACACAGTGAACAACTGTGGCGGGACAGCCCCGGCAGCATCATAATTACACAAGTTAAAAAGGAATTAAAGAGCCCACATTATTTTTCTATCATTCTCTAAAAGCATAAACGTCCACCAGAAAATGATAGAAATGCAATAAACTTGAAAACAAGAGGAAAATACATTTTGACCACGCACGCCCCATCATTTCTGTAATGCTAGGTCTGAGAAAGCTTTGATGTCCAGATCAAAGTTAAAACCCAGACACCACGGCACCAGTCGGGGCGGGCGCTATCAAAGGTTGAAAACTCATTGTTTTCAGTACAAGGGACGAGAAAGACAAAGTGTGAAATCTAGGCTGGGGCCGACGGCGTTGATACATCGCGGAGCCAGTCAGTTGAGATTGACGTGTTAGTTTACAAGCCTGCGGTTGGAATAGACACCTAACACCTTAGTTCAACAGAACCCCGTGTGATCCAAAAACGGCAATTTAATGCAGGCCTAACACCTATCTAAAAGTCCAGACTTTGTGGAGCCGGGACGTCTGTAATTGCCACCACAAAGGAGCAATTAGGACCAGATGCTTAACACCTCTCCCCAATACTACGGGGCAAAGTAGAAACACATGGCTGACACATTCATGCCAGCAACCGGGAAGGCTGGTGTTACCCGCCTATTGGAATGTAATGACGCAACTGCATTGCCGCCAAAGCCGGTTTCATTGTTTCAGGCGTGGGGGGCATCGGTCAATTTGATTGACAGATGAAACTACCCTTCACAGGAAAGGAGGAGGGGTGAAAAGAATTTGGCACTTAATCCATCTAGGTAAATCATCTTACATGGAAAAATAGGCGGAGTTAATGAAAAGGGGAATATTAATTAGCCAACCTGGAAACTAGCCAGGAATTGAATAGAATAAAACTACGAGCAGTGGCCAGCAAGACTTCAGACGCATTCACAATAGTGTACCAGGGAAGCCGGAATTTTAATTTCTGGTGAGAGATTACCCTCTCGTTTTGTTACTTCGATACAATGTCGTATGACAGGATTTCCTAGCTATAACCCAGGTAATCCCATTACTCTGATTAGTTTGTCTGCTAGTCTGAAGGCTTGTGTAGTTTCTTGTTCTGCATATTCTCCAAAACTTTACACTTGTGGATTTTCTTTGTACTTAATGTTCCAGTTTCTAGATTTACTATTACACTGTGAACTTTATTTTCTTCTTTTATTCACCACTTGGTTGTCTGATTTGTTGTATGTGATAATTTGGAGAAATCCATTATCCAAGCTACATGAGCGTGTGGCTTATTCATGTACAGGAGATACATCTAGATTCATCCTGTATGATGTTAAACATTGGGGAGACTGACTACTTAGGAGAAATTCATGAGAGCTACCAGTCTCTTGATAGCGTCCAATTAACATTGATTATTTGGACCAACACTTTGAGTGCCTACCAAGATTGTGGTGAAACCACTTGGTTTGAGGAATGGCACCAGTTCACCTTGTCTGCATGATGTCTGCATGAGGACAGACATGACTTAGGACATCCAATATCCCAGACAGATTCAGGGAAGGCATTTAATGTTCGACAGGACTGTGCGACCAGCCCTTCAGACAAGACAGTATGAATGAATCAGAAAGGGAAAGAGTAAGTGAGGTGAACTTATATGGGAAACACTCCATTACACAAATGTATATGAATATGTATGTTTTGAGCTATAGATGTTCTAAATAGTTTTATTAATATATACATATATATTTATTTATTTAGAACTGATATATGTTTATGTAACATGCCATCATCTATCATCATACCATCATATATTATGACTTGAATGTATGTTTATATGAATGTATAGACATATGTGTTTGAGATGTGTAGACGTAGATACTACCCATCTCCGTTCGTTTCATTTCAGATCTCTTAGGAGCAATGGACAGTCAACAACCCATATCCGGAAGTGACTTAGCCTTGTGAGGGACCAATTTGGACTCCTTCAATCTGACAGTGAACTGCGTCTCACTGGGGGAAGCATGACCTATGTGCTTCTGAGCTTTTCAGCCAGATGAGTTACGTATACCATAATATAATCATCATCATCATATGATCATCAATAGCAATAATAAACACAGTTGTTGTATTTTAAAACTCAATTTGTCCGTATAATTCTAAATGTTTATAAATGTTTGTGTAGCTTAATCAAGTACACACATTATTGTATCATTTAGTGGGGGTTCGCACATATTATCCAGAAGTGGGAATCTATGTCCGGGAGGTATCTTGCCTATGCAGTCATAAGTAACCAGATTACGTTGCATGTCTTAACTCCTCCTTTCTCACTTCTGGTGATACCAAGTACAGCCAAAACTATATAGATATATAATATTCTATCTTCAACGAGCCACTTCTTGGCTGTTTTCTTGAGTATCAGGGACAGTGTCTTAAATCAGCATAAAAGACATTAGTTCCACGTTTTCTCTCTGGGATCTGGGTGGTAACTAGTCCCTTCTGACAGAGTTAGGGGATCTTAAACTGCATCCAGAACTAAACACCAGTAGAAGAAAATGATTTTGGCTGAGTGGTTGCCCATCTGGGATCTACCCCCAGCCAGTTGGTGACATATTGGGGGCTCGTCCGGGATAGAATACGGGAGTAAACCCTAGAAAACTTGGTTCGCTCGCAAGGAACGAACCTATTTCAAATCTGTTAGTCTGGTATTATTCTGGTCTTGCCCATGGATAGAACCTAGGTAATTCTCACTTACATTCTTAGCAGCATTAGTTAGTTATAATTTATTTCTAATGTAATAGCTTGCTTGATTGTAGGCAAGATTTTGACACATCAGGACTTCTCATCCATGATAGAATCAGAGAATAAATTCTAGACTATTGATTTTCATAAACCATTCTTTCATTCTTCACCCATTACATTTGCTAAGTATTAACTTAGGAATTTGTTTCTAGGGAAGTCTGTAGAATTTAAATAACTTGTTAAAAAGTTAATAATGGATAATATCATATGAGTTAATTTACATCATTCACCACTGTAGAATTAATAATCACATTAATTAGTGATATTAATTAGTTTATTGATGATTTACTTGATGATTTTTTGATTACATGCTTTATCATTTGATTTAATCATGAATAATTTGATAATTCTTAGTTAATTCAGTGTATGACGGACTGCTTTGCATCAACTTTCTCACTCTAATTCACTACTATCATTCTCATAGCAGTGTCTGTTCCTCTTGTCACTATCCTGCTCTAGCATAAATCTGACTAGCTCTCTGTAGGGTAATAATATAATTACTTACCTGAGTTTAAGCTGAGAAGAGATCATGGATGCACGCACAGATTTCTTAGAGTCCGCTAGAGGATGGGGCATAAGGCTCGGCTTAGTAGGAGAGAAGCTAGAACTATTTATTAGAGAAGAAATGGATTGGTGGGACAAAGAAGATGAGCAGATGATGAAAAGAGTTGCAGAATTAGAAGCAGATATGCGTCACAAAGCTGAAGAAGATGAGATGAAGAAGAAGCAAATTGAAATACTGAACGTGGAGGAATCTACCAGCTCGATTGAGGAAAAGCCAATCACTCAAGCCGAAACTCTGATAGAAAGCGGGGAAGCTGACCGTCACAAAGAAGAGGCATGCATTCCTTCGCAAATCCCCATGGCTCAGAAAAACAAAAACTTGCGCACAGAAAGGCAGATGCTTCCCTCGCCTATTCCTAAAAATATTAAAAATAAACGGAATAGGAATAAATGTACCAAGCGTTCGGTAAACAGTCACAAACGTGATAAATGTTTACACCGCAATGAAAGCGGATTAGCTGGCTTGGCAACCCAGCAATCTCAGGAGCTTCCTAAGACTTCCCAAAGGAGAAAAATCCAGGAGGAGGAGGACCTGAGGAAAACTATTAAAGAGATCGAAGGCGAGACCTTACCCGACTCTTTTATTCCCTTCAGTTCAGAGAAACTAAGAGTGGAAATGAATTCAACTGAGACCGGAATGGATGTAAAACAGGATTCCATTGTTTCTCACGGTGTGGCCACACAAGATGAAATAATTATCAGTATGAATTACTTATCTCAGGTGGGAGATGACATTGAAAATGACACCCCACAACATTCACTTCTATTGGATTTGGCACAAGAAAACCAGACCAGGGAGAGAATACCTCAATTAGACTTGGCACAAGAGAGCCCAGCCATGGAGGACAAACAAGACACGGAGGAGAATTCTTACGATGTCAGTATCTTGGAGTCTTTCGAAAAGGAAACTCAAGATACACCAAGCATTCATGTAGGTTATACCACGGACTCTGATTCAGGGACGATAAACATGTCTGCTAACAACAAAGAAGAAAATACTTCTTTGGACAGGATGAAGGTAATGCCTATCATCAACACAGCTGAAGCTAACAGGGGATCACAAATGATGGACTCTGCAGCGGAACAAAACCGGAGCGGTTGGTATACTCAACACTCAGGACCTTGTTTACCTTTCACTTCAACCAATGTTGGATGGGGAGAACAGCTGTTTATGTATACTTCTACAAGGAGTGATACAAATTCACAGTTCTTGGGGAACAACATGATTTCTCAAAGCTGGACAACTTCTACTAGCCTTATACTTTCAAACACAGATTCAAAATGGAACTCTGTTGAAGAGGAACGCACCTGGATAAATAATTATCGAAGGAAGAAAACTCTTAAATCAAGAGGTAGTAAAATGACATCCTACCAAGAAAGAGGCAAGTACGAGTTGAATGCACATCATAAAATTATGATGTTTAGCAAATTTCCTGCCAAAAGGAGGAGATTAAAGGATTTTATTATGATCTTTGGCCGACGGAGGAAAAGAAAATGGAGCAACAGTACTGCGACCAATTCTTTTAAGAAAACACTGATGGCACTTCCTCTGCTTATAGGACAAGGGCCAGAAATTGAGTGGAAAATAACAGTCTCTCTGCGGCGCCGGAGAATCTTGTTATACATTTTGCAATTTCCCGGCTGGGAAAAAGTAAAACCTCCAGAGGACAGGACATTACCGATCAATAGCCTGGAAATCCGACACAACACCAGGAGCAAAGATTTGCAAGATTTATCCTGGGAGAATGGACATGGGATATTTCTTTTGACTCATAGAACATCCCACTGCCACAAAGAATATTGGGAATCCAGACTTGGAGGCAGTTGGAGAACGGAGAGAACTTAGATACATTCTTGAATGCTGCCGAGGCTCTGTTATAGGCTTCATTAATGAACCTACTTAAATTGGAGAGCTATGTGGCGGGACAGCCCCGGCAGCATCATAATTACACAAGTTAAAAAGGAATTAAAGAGCCCACATTATTTTTCTATCATTCTCTAAAAGCATAAACGTCCACCAGAAAATGATAGAAATGCAATAAACTTGAAAACAAGAGGAAAATACATTTTGACCACGCACGCCCCATCATTTCTGTAATGCTAGGTCTGAGAAAGCTTTGATGTCCAGATCAAAGTTAAAACCCAGACACCACGGCACCAGTCGGGGCGGGCGCTATCAAAGGTTGAAAACTCATTGTTTTCAGTACAAGGGACGAGAAAGACAAAGTGTGAAATCTAGGCTGGGGCCGACGGCGTTGATACATCGCGGAGCCAGTCAGTTGAGATTGACGTGTTAGTTTACAAGCCTGCGGTTGGAATAGACACCTAACACCTTAGTTCAACAGAACCCCGTGTGATCCAAAAACGGCAATTTAATGCAGGCCTAACACCTATCTAAAAGTCCAGACTTTGTGGAGCCGGGACGTCTGTAATTGCCACCACAAAGGAGCAATTAGGACCAGATGCTTAACACCTCTCCCCAATACTACGGGGCAAAGTAGAAACACATGGCTGACACATTCATGCCAGCAACCGGGAAGGCTGGTGTTACCCGCCTATTGGAATGTAATGACGCAACTGCATTGCCGCCAAAGCCGGTTTCATTGTTTCAGGCGTGGGGGGCATCGGTCAATTTGATTGACAGATGAAACTACCCTTCACAGGAAAGGAGGAGGGGTGAAAAGAATTTGGCACTTAATCCATCTAGGTAAATCATCTTACATGGAAAAATAGGCGGAGTTAATGAAAAGGGGAATATTAATTAGCCAACCTGGAAACTAGCCAGGAATTGAATAGAATAAAACTACGAGCAGTGGCCAGCAAGACTTCAGACGCATTCACAATAGTGTACCAGGGAAGCCGGAATTTTAATTTCTGGTGAGAGATTACCCTCTCGTTTTGTTACTTCGATACAATGTCGTATGACAGGATTTCCTAGCTATAACCCAGGTAATCCCATTACTCTGATTAGTTTGTCTGCTAGTCTGAAGGCTTGTGTAGTTTCTTGTTCTGCATATTCTCCAAAACTTTACACTTGTGGATTTTCTTTGTACTTAATGTTCCAGTTTCTAGATTTACTATTACACTGTGAACTTTATTTTCTTCTTTTATTCACCACTTGGTTGTCTGATTTGTTGTATGTGATAATTTGGAGAAATCCATTATCCAAGCTACATGAGCGTGTGGCTTATTCATGTACAGGAGATACATCTAGATTCATCCTGTATGATGTTAAACATTGGGGAGACTGACTACTTAGGAGAAATTCATGAGAGCTACCAGTCTCTTGATAGCGTCCAATTAACATTGATTATTTGGACCAACACTTTGAGTGCCTACCAAGATTGTGGTGAAACCACTTGGTTTGAGGAATGGCACCAGTTCACCTTGTCTGCATGATGTCTGCATGAGGACAGACATGACTTAGGACATCCAATATCCCAGACAGATTCAGGGAAGGCATTTAATGTTCGACAGGACTGTGCGACCAGCCCTTCAGACAAGACAGTATGAATGAATCAGAAAGGGAAAGAGTAAGTGAGGTGAACTTATATGGGAAACACTCCATTACACAAATGTATATGAATATGTATGTTTTGAGCTATAGATGTTCTAAATAGTTTTATTAATATATACATATATATTTATTTATTTAGAACTGATATATGTTTATGTAACATGCCATCATCTATCATCATACCATCATATATTATGACTTGAATGTATGTTTATATGAATGTATAGACATATGTGTTTGAGATGTGTAGACGTAGATACTACCCATCTCCGTTCGTTTCATTTCAGATCTCTTAGGAGCAATGGACAGTCAACAACCCATATCCGGAAGTGACTTAGCCTTGTGAGGGACCAATTTGGACTCCTTCAATCTGACAGTGAACTGCGTCTCACTGGGGGAAGCATGACCTATGTGCTTCTGAGCTTTTCAGCCAGATGAGTTACGTATACCATAATATAATCATCATCATCATATGATCATCAATAGCAATAATAAACACAGTTGTTGTATTTTAAAACTCAATTTGTCCGTATAATTCTAAATGTTTATAAATGTTTGTGTAGCTTAATCAAGTACACACATTATTGTATCATTTAGTGGGGGTTCGCACATATTATCCAGAAGTGGGAATCTATGTCCGGGAGGTATCTTGCCTATGCAGTCATAAGTAACCAGATTACGTTGCATGTCTTAACTCCTCCTTTCTCACTTCTGGTGATACCAAGTACAGCCAAAACTATATAGATATATAATATTCTAACTTCAACGAGCCACTTCTTGGCTGTTTTCTTGAGTATCAGGGACAGTGTCTTAAATCAGCATAAAAGACATTAGTTCCACGTTTTCTCTCTGGGATCTGGGTGGTAACTAGTCCCTTCTGACAGAGTTAGGGGATCTTAAACTGCATCCAGAACTAAACACCAGTAGAAGAAAATGATTTTGGCTGAGTGGTTGCCCATCTGGGATCTACCCCCAGCCAGTTGGTGACAACAACTAGGGTTAGAATTAAATTGTAAAAAGACACAGATTATGGTCGTCACTAGGAAGGACGAAATACCACAATGTAATATACAAGTAAATGGGAATATTCTTCAACAAGTGAGCAGGTAGACTTATCTCGGAACAGTCATAACACCTGATGGGAGATGCCTTGAAGAGATTAGAACAAGAATCGCCATGGCAAAAGTAGCCTTTAGCAAGATGAAAAACATATTGACCAATAAAAAGATGTCAATTGAAACGAGAAAAAGAGTGTTGAGATGCTACATTGAACCTGTACTTTTATATGGATGTGAAGCGTGGACAATGAGCAGTCAGGCTGAAAAACATCTGATGGCTGTAGAAATGTGGTTTCTGAGGAAAATGCAAAGAATACCATGGACAGCCAGAAAGACCAATGAACAAGTCCTTCAAGAAACAAATGAAGATCGTAAATTGATTAGAGAAATTAGACGTAGACAGTCAACATTTTTTTGGCACGTTATGAGAAGAAATGGATTGGAGAATTTGGTGACAACTGGTAAGATCGAGGGGAACAGACCAAGGGGAAGACCTAGAAGCAAGTACCTGGATGGCTTGGCCTTGTGGCATGGTCGAGACAAAAACACGGAGCTGATCCACGACTCTGGTGATCGAGTGAGATGGCAGAACATGACCGCCCACGCTTACGGCATGGCACATGATGGATGGATTGATAACGGTCAGCTCTTTACTATTGTCTGATATTGGATTTGGGGGATTAGCTGGCCGGGTGGCTAAGAATGCCGGGGTCTTCTTTGGGTTACCTGGTTCGAATTCTTGGTAAGGTGTGGATTTGTTTCTGTTAGGGGGAAAAAAGAAACCCCTAACCTGCACAGTTCACGGCGACTCTACTAGACAGGCTGCGTTAATTCTCCAGGTTCAGTAACCCCTAGCTCTACACCGAAAGGTACTATTGTATAGGCAGGAGATGACAGTGGTTTTATTTATTTGGGACAGTATGTTGAGTAATTAGTCCATGATCTTAGCAAGCTCTTAATTAAAGTTATCACTTGGTTATACTTATCAATCGTTATAATTATAACTTGATTACAGTTATTTCTTGAGTGCAGTTATTACTTGATTGTAATTGTTTCTGGACATAGTTATCTTTGATTAATGTACTCTCATGATGTTAATTATCCTTGTTATATTTTTTCTTCTGAATACTGCAATTTCTTAGTTGTCGTTAACTCTTGGTTATTATTTCCTCATGATTAAAGTTATATCTTAAGTATAATTGTATCTTTATTATAGCTCTCTCTTATTTATAGTTATCACTTGATTATATGTATCTTTTGATTAAAGTTTCTTTTGATTATCGTTATCTAATGTTTAAAGGTATTTCTTGATTATAGTTGTAATTGATTACGGTTATCTCCCGAAAACAGTTATTTGTTGATTATAGTTATCTCTTGATTATAGTTATAACCTGTTTATTGTTATCACCTGATTATCTCTTGTCTGTGATATCACTTTGTTATAGTTATCCTTTCATCTGTTAGTATAGTTATCGTTTATCTATTTATCATAGTTATCTTTTAATAATAGTTATCTTTTAAATTAATGATTATAGTTATCTGTTTATCTAATGATGATCGTCATGATTTGATTATAGGTATTTTTTATCTACTGATTATAGTTATCTTTTGATTATAGTTATCACTTGATTATCATTATCTCTTGGTTATAATTATCTCTTGAATTTAGATATCTCTTGATAATAATTACTTCTTGAAGTTAGTAATCTTTTGAATAAAGTTATATCTTTATGACAGTTAATCTCTTGAGTTTGTCTCTTGGCGCGATGACATAGTAGTTAGCGCACTTGCCGGCCAAGTTAGTAATGCCTATTCAACCCCCGTCAGAGGCAGGATAAGTTTATCCGATCGGCACGGCTGTGGGATGGACCTGAATTTTCGGGACATGTGCCTCAGGTGGCAAGATATGGAGGAAGGGAACTAGTCAACCTACCTCTTATGTTGTTGTAACCTAGCTTTATATATTAACTCCAGTCTATATTGAACTTCTGACTATATTTAACTTATGTCGTAACCTAGCTTTATATATTAACTCCTGTCTGTGTTGAACCTCTGATTATATTTAACTTATGACTAGATGTTATTTATCTTGCGACTATATTTACATTTTGACTATATTTAACTTTTGACTATGTTTAACTTTTGACTATGTTAATTTTTTTTTTACTATATTTAACTTGTATGTGTTTTTCTTTAAGATGTTTAACACCTAAATATATTTAAAAAATTGCATATATTTAACTCCTAACTATAGTTAACTCCTGACTATATTGAACTCTTGCATATATTTAACGCCTGATTATATTTAACTCTTGCATATATTTAACTCAACTCCTGACTAGATTTAACTCCCGACTATACTGTACTTCTGACTAAACTTAACTTCTAACTATATGCAATTCTTGGTCAGCCCCCGTGTGTCAGGTCTTAGTCAGATATGACTGAGCTACCGTATGACAGTAGACGGTACTACCTGCTTTCTGTCAGCGCCGAATGTTGGGCGGCGCTTACCAAACCCGACACCTCACATTGTGCCAACGGCTTCGGGCGGAAGAGCGCAATTGGGATGGTACTAGCCTTATCCTGGTGCGAGGAAATGCAACCCAAAGACAAAATAAGTCACGGCAGGGCAGACCAGGCCCTAAGCCTTGGTTGGCAGTTGGTCTAGGATCGAAGCTCCGACAGGCGGACAGTTAGAGCATTGCTTTGCTGATCCGGCAGCTTCTGCAGCTTGTCTTGTTCCAGATTATAGGTGTCAACTTTCCTCTGGAGTGAACTAGGCAGGCCGAGAGAGGGATCATGCTGCATGGGCAACACATGGTTTCTTTATTTTAGCCCAGGCTTTGTGCTATGGAGAGGCAATAACTCCATCCCTGGTCTTAACCGGTCTCGGAATCAAAGCGAGAGGCAACTGTTACGGGTTATAAGTCCTTGTCAGTTGGCGTAGACATGGGGCGCCACGCGTTGCCTCTGACGGTGGGAGACACCTACAGGTGTCACTGATCAGCTACCGCCCGCCTCAAGCTGGGCAGCCCCCAGCCAATTGGGTGCTGATCCGCCACAGCCTGCCTGCTTCAATGGGTGCTTGGGGCTAGGACAAAATCTGAATCACAGGCTGTAAAACCAATGCACCAGGTACTAATAAAAAGAATAGAAACATCAAGCTACGGCTTGCAACCTGGAACGTGAGAACCATGTGTCCAGGATCTTCCACTGACTTGACAAATATTGACGATGTGAGAAAAACGGCTGTGATTGATGCTGAACTCGATCGTCTTAACATTGATATTGCTGGCCTGCAGGAGACTCGCCTCGCTGAGGAAGGGTCACTCAGGGAAAACAATTACACCTTTCTTTGGAAGGGAAGAGGGCAGGCAGAAAAAAGGCAACATGGTGTGGGCTTTGCAGTGAAGATTCGCTATTGGGAATGATTGATATCCCAGCTGGAGGTAATGAAAGATTATTATCACTGCGCTTGGCAACCTCCTGTGGATTTGCCACCATTCTCACTGCGTATGCACCGACACTCGCTTCCTCTGATGATGTGAAGGATATGTTCTATGAGCAGCTAGACTCTGCGATCAAGGCAGTTCCAAAATCCGACTACATTTATATGCTCGGTGATTTCAATGCTCGTGTGGGCAAGGACTCGAGTTCATGGCCAGTGTGCCTTGGAAAATACAACATCGGTCTCATGAATGATAATGGGCAAAGGCTGCTGGAGCATTGCACTAGAAATGACCTATGTATTACAAACTCCTTTTTTAAAACAAAAGAGATGCATAAGGTCACATGGAAACATCCAAGATCCGGCCATTGGCATCAGCTGGACTTCATTATCACACGGAGACAACATCTGAACCATACATCATTAACTCGAAGTTACCACAGTGCTGACTGTGATACAGATCATTCTTTGGTTGTTGCAAGGGTTAGACTGAGACCAAAGAGAATCTACACAGCTAAACACAAGTCTAGCCCCAGGATTAATATTACTAACACTCACGATCCTGGAAAGTGCTTTGAATTTCAACAGCAACTTGAAGACGCTTTCAATGATACATCAGAAAATTGTATAGTAAATGATAAATGGAGTAAACTTAAGGAAACTATTTATAAAACAGCGGTAGGGGTTTACGGCACTGTGGATCATAAGAGGCAGGACTGGTTTGCGGCAAACAGCCAGATACTGCAGCCCTTGATTGATAAAAAGAAGATAGCTCTCTTAAGAAACAAGGAAAGACCAACGCGTAACACTCTGAGTGAGCTGAAGCAAGCAAGGAAGGATGTACAAAAGGCTGCCAGGCAGTGTGCGAATGACTATTGGATCAAGTTATGTGAGTCCATTCAAATCGCAAGTGATAAGGGAAACATCAGAAGCATGTATGAAGGGATAAAGAAAGCCTGTGGTCCAATGATCAAAAGAAGTGCACCGCTGAAAACCTTGACTGGAGAAATCATCACTGATAAGAAACAGCAGATGGATAGATGGGTCGAGCACTATTTAGAGCTTTACTCAAGTGAGACCAAGCTAGCGGATGATGCCCTCAACGCCATAGAGGCCCTGCCAACTCTCGACCACCTGGACACACTTCCCACTATAACAGAAGTTAAGTGTGCTATAAATGAGCTTGCACCTGGTAAGGCTCCAGGTAAGGATGGGATACCAATAGAGGTGATCAGGTGTGGGCAAGACACAGTCGCTCTACAGATCCACCAGCTAATAGAGCTATGCTGGCGAGAAGGACAAGTCCCACAGGATTTCAAAGATTCAAACATCATAACGCTGTACAAGAACAAGGGAGATCGGAGCGACTGTAACAACTATAGGGGTATCTCACTTCTGTATATTGTTGGGAAAGTATTTGCCAGAATTGTCCTGCACAGACTTCAAGTCCTGGGAGATCAAGTCTACCCCGAATCACAGTGTGGCTTCCGTCAGAACCGGTCTACCATTGATATGATATTCTCATTGCGACAGATGCAAGAAAAATGCCGGGAACAAAATCAGCCACTGTTTATTGCCTTCATCGACCTCACAAAGGCATTTGATTTGGTCAGTCGTGAGGGTCTGTTCCAAGCACTAAAGAAGATTGGCTGCCCACCAACTCTTCTGTCCATTGTGGAATCGTTCCACACAGGCATGAAGGATATAATCAAGTTTGATGGCTCAACTTCAGAAGAGTTTGAAATCAAGAGTGGAGTTAAGCAAGGCTGTGTGCTAGCACCCACCCTCTTTGGGATAGGATATACTTTTCACTTCTACTGAAATATGCCTTTCGTGATCAGGATGATGGTATACACATTCACTCACGCTCAGATGGTGGCCTCTATAATGCTCAGAGATTGAAGGCCAAGACCAAAATTAGCAGGGTACTAATCAGAGAGTTGCTTTTTGCGGATGATGCTGCGATTACGACCCACTCTGAGGAAGAATTACAACATCTACTATCTGCATTCTCCAATGCTTGTTCTGAATTTGGTTTAACAATTAACAAAAAGAAGACACAGATTATGTCACAAGGTGCACATGGTGTACCATCAATCTTTATTGACGACGCTGAACTGGAGATAGTAGACCATTTTACATATCTAGGATCAGAGGTAAATAGCAAATTATCCCTCGATCAGGAAATCAACATCAGGATTGGCAAGGCAGCAACAACAATGAACATGTTAGCAAAAAGAGTCTGGGAGAACAGGAAGCTTACTGCCAAAACAAAAGTCCTCGTCTACCAAGCCTGTGTCCTTAGTACTCTTCTTTATGGCAGTGAAACCTGGACAACTTACTCACGCCAAGAGAAACGTTTAAACAGCTTTCATATGCGGTGTCTGCGAAGAATACTTGGTATTAAGTGGCAAGACAAAATCACAAATACTGAAGTATTGGAAAGATCAGGTTGTGTGACGGTGTATTCCATGCTCAGTCTTCATAGACTTAGATGGATAGGACACGTTAGGAGGATGGATGATGGTAGAATACCAAAGGACATCTTTTTTGGTGAATTACAGACGGGTAAGAGATCTTAGGGTCGGCCTCTACTACGATACAAAGATGTGTGTAAGCGGGACATGATTGATACAGGCATTGATAATGCACATTGGGAGCACGTCGCCGCTGAACGTGTTGCATGGAGGGCAACTATCAGAAACGGAATAAAGACAAAGGAGAAAATGATTGCAGATAAAGCACACACAGAGCGTGAGAGACGTCAGATGATGCAAAATGGTGGAAGTGACCATGTTTTCACATGCACCTACTGTGGGCAAACATTTGCAGCAAGAATTGGCCTTACCAGCCACACTCGCCACCGCCATGGATCGTAGTTATTAAGCCTTTTTAAAGCACAATGTACCAAACTATCGTCTGTCAAGACGGAAAGGTGCCAATATCTATATATATAAATCAAAGTGTATGTATGTAAATATGTATGTATGTAAATATGTATGTCCTTTATTTTTTCGCTAACGGCCCATCCGATTGAGATGAAATTTTCTACACGCCTTACTTTCATTCCAGAGCTGTCAACTGTCATAGTTTTTTTTCCTTCTTCCTCCTCCTCCCTCCTCCCCCTCCCAAAATACGTACGTAAATATATGATGATGATGATGAAAGAATCCCCGAACCAAAACGCTAGGGAAAGGGAAGAAAATGACGTGACTACACATTAGCTAAGGGACTTAACTCTAGAAAAAGTTATTTCAAGGGGCATAACTTTAAATAACATTGTTGTATAACTTATAGTCATATTGTTGTATCGTTTTCAATGATTTATAAACTCTTTGTCTATAGTTATGTACCGGCATATGAGTTATAATAAATAATGATACAATCTTTTAGACATTTTCAAAGTTTACATAAAAATAATGCATAATGCATAACATTGTAACTCATCTTTCTATACTTAAGAAGTTATCTAAAAGATGTTGAACAATATCATCGCATCTTTAGTGTTTTCCGCCATCATATCGACACGATTCGCTTGACAGCACTTCTCAGCGCTATCAAGCCAAGACGCCTTACACATTTCAAGCAGTCTGATACGGGGGGAAAATGGCACGTCGTAATAGCACAAAGAAACAAGCAGCTTCCAAGATGCATAGTGAGAAAACCGACCAGACTATCAAGAAGACGAACCTGCCTTTGGAGAGTCTGCATGCAAGCTGTAATAAAGTATCTGAACCTACAGTCAATGAAACTACCAATAAGAAGAGCGACGACTACCCACAGACGAACACAAAAACTTGTGAGAGGAAGGAGGACCAAGACACCAGAATCAGAAACACTGATTCAAACACAGTCAGATGGGTGGTCAAGCGGCTAAAAATGGAGCTTACTGATCAACAAATACAGAAGCAGCTGCAGGAAGAAAATCTTCACGTCAACATTTTGAAGGCAGAGCGGATTCTGACCTACTCAGAATTAAATGAGATGCTCCACACCAGGGACTGGGCGAACCCGGGCCGGGTCAGGCAGACAGACAGACAGACAGATAGACAGACAGATAGATAGATAGATAGATAGATAGATAGATAGATAGATAGATAGATAGATAGATAGATAGATAGATAGATAGATAGATAGGTAGATAGATAGATAGATAGGTAGATAGATAGATAGATAGATAGATAGATAGATAGATAGATAGATAGATAGATAGATAGATAGATAGATAGATAGATAGATAGATAGACAAAAAGACAGGGAGGGAGGGAGGGATAGACGGAGGGATGGGTCTATTAGACAGACAGACAGACAGACAGACAGAGATAGATAGATAGACAAACAGACAGACAGACAGACAGGGAGGGAGGGAGGGAGGGATGGAGAGACGGAGGCTGAGACGGAGGGACGGGTAGGCAGACAGATAGACAGGGAGGGAGGGAGGGATAGACGAGGGAGAGACAGAGGGATGGGTCTATTTGACAGACAGACAGACAGACAGTCAGACAAGCAGACAGACAGACAGACAGATAGTCGGTAACGGGAACGAGAACTTATATGACTCATCTTTTGGTGCTTAATTGAAGAAGTTATCTACCGTAAATTTATTTGTACATGTAATAATTTTTATCTGGCCTTTTATAAGGGCCAAGAAAATATGAATTAAATGAGATTCTCCCCACCTTTTCGCTGCACAATGGAGCACCGAGAATAAACAAATGCCACGTCATACAGTACGTGGCATAACTACCTAACGGTAGTTTGTGGGCATTCGAGCTCCAGCCTTCGGTGAACTCAGAGCATTTCTGATACTTTCTAACAGGTAATACTCAAATGATTTGACATTAGAGCATGCGAGGGCGTTGGGGACATGTTGCTTACACCTACACACATCGACACTACGGACACAGGCGAGTTCACACTCCGTGGCCTAACAGTCCACCCAATTGTGTAGGTTTGATTTGTAGGCTAAAAGCGTGAATGAGGGTAGCATGTGAAGGACTGAAGTCTGGATCATCCTCTGCATTCCTTAACGTTGTACATTGATCCGTTGACAAATAACATCATTCTGAAACCACACATATATGTCTGTCTGTCTGTCTGTCTGTCTGTTTGTCTGTCTGTCTGTCTGTCTGTCTGTCTGTCTGTCTACCTATCCGTCTATTATATATATATAAGATATATGTAGACAGAGAGTCGGGAACAGGAACTTATATGACTACTTATATGAATTAAATGAGATGCTCCCCACCAGGAGCTGGGCAATGCCGGGCCGGGTCAGACAGACAGACAGACAGACAGACAGACAGACAGACAGACAGACAGACAGACAGACAGACAGACAGACAGACAGACAGACAGACAGTCGGTAACGGGAACGGGAACTTATATGACTACTTATATGAATTAAATGAGATGCTCCCCACCAAGGACTGGGCGAAGCCGGGCCGGGTCAGCTAGTATATATATATATAATCTTCTCATTTTGGATAAGTGACACTTTGTTTTCACCCTTGTAAAATACAGTTCTTAGTCTGTGTCTTGTATGTCTTTACTTTTCGTAGGAGCTAAATATATCTAACTGTTAGCAATTCATATCAAAGATTGGGGTGTTGTGGCTAACTGCCTTTAACTGTTATGTGGCCTTAAGAGGCCAGTAAAAAAATGTTGTTTCCCCTAACAGGGGATAGTGTTAGGTACATTAGATAGTCATGTCATTAAAAGTACTATCTTAAGAATTAAATATAAATTAGAGAGTCCAAAAATTGATTATAAAATGTAATTACCTAAAGATAACAATCATATTTTATAAAAGAATTAATAGTCTTATGTCACGATATCAAATCTGACTCCGATAGTGACTATTTTATTTCTACAAAGTGAGCCAATACACATTTGTTAGTTAGATTATGATAGCATCCTAGGTATATAAATTCCTTTTTCAAAATAAAGTTATCTCCCTTGTAACACTTTGAGATGTTTATGTCCCTTACTCAATGCGTGTCTAGGTGCTTTTTATTCTTTTAGATGTCTTGTAATTCCGCAGAATGCTTGAACATAAGTATTTTTAAGCGTAGTGATCAATTCAAGGCATTACTATCATGTTATTATATTTTACATATTCTCTATGCAAACGTAATTGCACCAGCATTAGGCATTGAGAGAGAGAGAGAGAGAGAGAGAGGAGAGAGAGAGAGAGAGGAGAGAGAGAGAGAGAGAGAGAGAGAGAGAGAGAGAGAGAGAGAGAGAGAGAGAGAGAGATGAGGGGGGTGTAGAACAATATGATCAAAATGAATGAAATTTACAAACACAAATGACACTTCCTCTGAACATAATATTTGTCTACATAAACCCCATAGATTTGCACGGTATTTTGCCAGTGCGAAAATAAGTGCATGCAGGCCTTGACTGTGCCAGACCAGATTGTGTCCTGTTCACTTCGCCTATTCATCGTCTTCTCTCTCATTTCTATCACCTAGGGCAGGGGGTCACCAAACTACGGCCCGCGGGCCGGATCCAGCCCGCGACGTCATTTCATCCGGCCCGCAGTCGGTACTTGAACTTGCTTGATATAACGTATGAAACACGAGACGTTGTGATACAATTTAAATGTAAATATTATGTTTAGAATAATAGAAGATCCTCACACGTGCGGAGACCTCCTGCTTCACTAGGCTGTTTATTTAGGCTGCCCTATTTATATATTTTGCAAACCTTATTATGAGATATATTCTATTACAACTAATGCCGCCTCGCCCCGCGGCACTACAAGAGTATGAGGTAGCATATCCCATGATTCCCTGGTAAAATATGCATAGGATGCTGGGATGTTGTGTTCGTGTGCCTATAAGAGCCCAATCACGCCATGTTCCCGCCTCTTTGGCCTTAAGAACAACTGAGGCCGAAGAGATGTTGTCTCGTTTTCAGCAGGTTTGAACTCATCCCTCGTGGGCGGTCATGACTCGCCATTTCACTCGATCACCAGCGTCGTGGATCAGCTCAGTGTTCCTGTCTCGTCCATGCCATGTGGCCAAGCCATCCAGGTATTTTCCTCTCGGTCTTCCTCTTGGTCTGTTCCCTTCAATCTTGCCAGTTGTCACTAAGTTCTCCAATCCATTTCTTCTCATAACATGTCCAAATAATTTTGACTGTCTACGTCTAATTTCTCTAATCAATTTACGATTGTCATTTGTCTCCTGTAGTACTTGGTCATTGGTTTTTCTGTCTGTCCATGGTATTCTTTGCATTTTCCTCAGAAACCACATTTCTGCAGCCATCAGATGTTTTTCAGCTTGACTGCCACATTATCCAAGTTTCACACCCATACAAAAGAACAGGCTCTATGTATCCCCTCAACACTCTTTTCTCTCGTTTCAATTGACATCTTTTTTATTGGTCAGAATGTTTTTCATCTTGCTAAAGGCTACTTTTTCCATGGCGATTCTTGTTCTAATCTCTTCAAGGCATCTCCCATCAGATGTTATTACTGTTTCGAGATAATTGTACCTATTCACTTGTTGAAGAATATTCCCATTTACTTGTATATTACATTGTGGTACTTCGTTCTTCCTAGTGACGACCATAATCTGTGTCTTTTTACAATTTAATTCTACCCTAGTTGTTCACTGTGTGTAACAACCGCATCTACTAATTTTGCAGGTCTTGTTCATTGTCTGCAATCAAGACTGTATCATCTGCATATCTAATGTTATTGATGCATCGTCCCCCAATGTTAATTCCTTCCATATCTGCCAATATAAAGTATTAACAATAGGTACTTTTCTGTTAATTCACCCCAAACAAAAAAGCAGCCAGCTCACATATCCCGCAAGTCACCAACGAGCCGAGAACTGCTAACAATTCTCGCGCGCTGCGTTACCCCACGTGGATAAACGGTATTACTGAGAAAGCCGTTTAAACCCTAGACTGTCCTATAATACTTATTGTTTTATTTTATTACTTCAGTATTATATATATTTCTTCTTCTTCTTCTTCTTCTTCTTCTTCTTCTTCTTCTTCTTCTTCTTCTTCTTCTTCTTCTTCTTCTTCTTCTTCTTCTTCTTCTTCTTCTTCTTCTTCTTCTTCTTCTTCTTCTCGTCTTCTTCTCTTCTTCTTCTTCTTCTTCTTCTTCTTCTTCTTCTTCTTCTTCTTCTTCTTCTTCGTCTTCGTCTTCTTCTTCTTCTTCTTCTTCTTCTTCTTCTTCTTCTTCTTCTTCTTCTTCTTCTTCTTCTTCTTCTTCTTCTTCTTCTTCTTCTTCTTCTTCTTCTTCTTCTTCTTCTTCTTCTTCTTCTTCTTCTTCTTCTTCTTCTTCTTTTCTTCTTCTTCTTCCTTCTTCTTCTTCTTCTTCTTCTTCTTCTTCTTCTTCTTCTTCTTCTTCTTCTTCTTCTTCTTCTTCTTCTTCTTCTTCTTCTTCTTCTTCTTCTTCTTCTTCTTCTTCTTCTTCTTCTCTCTTCTTCTTCTTCTTCTTCTTCTTCTTCTTCTTCTTCTTCTTCTTCTTCTTCTTCTTCTTCTTCTTCTCTTCTTCTTCTTTCGTTCGCTTGAAATATTTCTATAACTACGTTGTCTTTTGTATGAATTTAACGGTATTTTTTAGTTCACAAGTGGTCTTCCACTGTCGTCTCTCTAGGCCAGAAGGTTTGCCTAGATATGTTATATTTTGGGCAGTCTTGGAGTATGTGCTCTGCTGTCTGCGACGCCAATCCATATGTGCACATGGCTGTTTCACCATTCTTGAATTTTGTATACATGTGGTTGCGTAATCTATTGTGTCCTGTTCTGAGGTGCAGAATAATGACTTGTTCTGGTCAGTCCATAACGTAGTAGTCATCTTGAGCAGGTTTTGGTGGCTTTCTGACTGATTGATCATTCTTTTCTTTTGGTGGTATGTATAGGGCACATCAGCTGTTCATCCTTGGCTCCTTCCTTAGCCAATTCATCAGCTCTGTTGTTTCCGGGTACGCCACAGTGGGATGGTATCCACTTTATGGTGACTTATGCTGACTGCTAAGTTCAGAAAATAGTGTCCTTAGTACTGGCAATTTCCCAGACAAGAGCGCCCCGAGTACTGATTTTGCATCTTTCAATAGCACCACAGGTTGTGTACCATTGCTGGCATTTAGTAATTTCTCTGTTGCTATCTTGATTGCCTCAATTTCAGCATCATGGTTATGGCAGTACTTTCCTATCGGTACTCTGGCTGTGCCCCTAGTATTATTTGGGTATTCTATGTACACTCCCGCTCCTCCATTTTGAACAG
>OY992889.1:98296840-98416840 GCA_963921405.1 Cepaea hortensis | reverse complement strand
TTATGGAAAGGAAGCTGAGAAGCCCTTGAACAGTTCTGAAGCTGACTGGAAATCTGGTTCTTAACATTCAGGTACATATTTGTTTAAATCAGTGAACTTTGTAAGTGTGTACCACACGCCATTGTTCTAACCTCATTACCTATGCGGATGTCCTTGCATACTAATTAGCAAACCGATCGATAACGCGGTTGATGGCTAATCGTGTGTTTGTTTACTGCGTGTTCGCGAATCAGCTGTTGGGAACGCAGGAAGGCGATGGGGCTATATGGATGTAAATTATATTTACCATATATTGTAAATCGTTGCATCTATTAGGTTGCTGTGTTAGAATAAAACATAGTTACTTGTGCCTGATAGAAACTTAGATTTATGTCAGTCAGTTGCTGAAGCCAGAAGAACGGTTAGAAAACCAGGTAAGTTGTTAGATGGAGATTCAGACAAAATTGTGCTTAGTTACTAAGTAAAGGAAGAACGTAGTTCTATGCCACCAGGAATGATGTAACTATTGTGTAGTAACTTAATAGTGAATTCATTGTGTGGAACACCGGATTTCTGTGGTAAGGTAAGTCTGCTTTGGTGATATATATATATATATATATATATATATATATATATATATATATATATATATATGATGTGACATTGTGTATATATATTATGTCATGGCATGTGATACTTCCTGGAGTAATTCTGAACGCCGAATAGGTCGACGCGTGATAACAATGCGTGCCGTCGCGATATAAACATGCGTTCTGAATTCTTGTCTAAGCTATCCTGTTTCTTTCATACTGG
Organism: Cepaea hortensis; assembly: GCA_963921405.1. Taxonomy (NCBI): domain Eukaryota; kingdom Metazoa; phylum Mollusca; class Gastropoda; order Stylommatophora; family Helicidae; genus Cepaea; species Cepaea hortensis. Next base: position 98,416,048 of record OY992889.1, on the reverse strand, counting down.
CGCTAGTGCGAGTGAATGCTAAGGTGCTGAAAGTATGGAAGGATGCAAGGAGGCTGTATGAGACAGGGGACATATAGAATATGGGGGATGTGAAAGCAAGTTATGAAAGTAAAGGTTGGTAAACCAGACCAACGATGAAGTTTGGTCCGACCAAGGCTAACCCACTTGGGAGGGGGGGGGGAGGGAACTGGAACATTACCCTTGGAACATGTGGGGAACATGTATTCTCAAGAAGGCTTCTTGACTCTAAGGCGGAGTCTGATAAGAAGAGTTTGCTATGGCGTGGGCAGGGGGTCCCACCAGCAAACAGGATTGTGTACATAGTGGATGTGATCATGTACTGTTCCTATATCCCGAGGGATGGTATATTGATCAATATTATGTTTCTTAATGAACATTGATGATGTTAGGAACGAGTCCAGGGACTCTTTACCTTATTGTTTAGTTCGATTAAATTAGAACTATGATCACAGCTTACTATCACTACTGACGTTAGCGATGACTGGTAGATGATTAGGGATAGGTGAGACCTACGATCAGACTCGTCATTCTGATTTCTTGCTCTGTTTGACGGGCTGTTCTGTGAGGCCAGCTGACATTCCTGAACCCATGCTTTACTACTCTCCATATAGAGATAATGCTTTGGTTATATGCATAACTAAGTAGCATGACTGAGGGTTGAGTAGCCATTGGTAGGATGCATGTGGACTAATGTTTGGGCCAGTATACTCTCACCGGTCGCTCTTCCTTTTCAGGAGTTGGCCTGTTGAGGAACCAGTCAACTATAATTGTCGTTGGCAGGAAACCACTTCGTGTGACATAGCGAAGGGTTCAATTCTTTACTTATCACGCCAGACTCCACCACACCATGTACCCAATGTGATTCACCATGCGTGAAGGTTTGCATCAAGTAATACAGGTACCCTGAAGGTGCACGTGTGGGACGTGATGGTTTGTGACGTTTTTCTCTGCTAGAAGATATTCTATTGCAGCCAGGAGCATTTCAGCATTTTGAGTAATCATGCTCAAAGAAAGGAAACGCCTGACCGTATATTAGTACGGTGGTTCTGCCTAAACGTGGAAATAAATGCAAGTTACCAGGTGGAAGGGACAATTGATTATAGTCCAACCTGAATTGTTTTCCGTGAAATAGATGTCTGATTCTAATAATGTACTGTCCCAGTATGAAGATTATGAACTGTGTTCGAGTAGGACTCAGTGACATTTCAGTTGCCATATCTGATGCTTCAAGCAGTGTTACTGTGAGGGACCATTGAATTGGTCATTGACATTCTTCAAGCAGTGTTACTGTAAGGGACCATTGAATTGGTCATTGATATTCTTCAAGCAGTGGTACTGTGAGGGACCATTGAATTGGTCATTGATATTCTTCAAGCAGTGTTACTGTGAGGGACCATTGAATTGGTCATTGACATATTCTTCAAGCAGTGTTACTGTGAGGGACCATTGAATTGGTCATTGATATTCTTCAAGCAGTGTTACTGTGAGGGACCATTGAATTGGTCATTGACATATTCTTCAAGCAGTGTTACTGTGAGGGACCATTGAATTGGTCATTGACATATTCTTCAAGCAGTGTTACTGTGCTATGATTGATGGACCATTAGATTGGTCAGTGACTACTTAGGTTCATCGAAGTCACGAATACTTGGAGTCAAGTCCAGGAGGATTGTCTCCCAACCAGTGGTGTTAGAGAACTGTGTATTAACAGTGACTCCGTGGGAGTGATATAGATGCAGTTGGTCCAGTGAGTGAGGTCCAGCAGTGACTCTATTGTTGTGGATCCACGCTCTGGGGACGGAGTGGTCTCCAAGGTTCTAGTCATCTCACTGGAAGGAAGCCGGGTGAGTGGCGGACCGACTGGACAGGACATCTGCATCCAATCTACTTCTCAACTCCATGATGACAAGGTTATCTCTGATTCTGTCTCTACTCTATCCTCTATTTGTGTAAATAGATTATTCTATCAGGATGTTCATTTCAGTTCTATATTCTCAAGGGTAGAATAAACTTGATGTAAGTTGACTTGCTCTTTGTAAAATGATTGAGTGTGGTCTCGGACGATGCCTAAGTGTTCATTGTTCCACAGGGGTATGTAGTTAGTGGGGGTCTAGAATCTGGAGGGGCTTGTAGACATAATTAACTAATATGAGATCAACCACAGAGTAAAATTGTGTATCTGCCTGACCCCCCGGGAAGGTTAACCCGGTCAACAAATGCCCGCAGAAGTCGGATGTGTCGGCCTAACGGCGCAAGAACGCAGCTCTGCTGTAAACAGGCACAACGCAATCACATCCGAAAAAAAACTCCGGATGAACGAAGAAGAAGAAGAAGAAGTATCTGCCTGACCAACCCCTGGGGCTAGAATACACGGGAGTGCCAGAGACACCTCGGGTGTGGTTCACTCTCACTACCTAAGGTGAACTCGTTACACTCCAGTATACAGAGTGGGGGCCTGTCCGGGATTATTCCAAGATCTTTGTGTGTTGTAGACCTCTCACATAGGGATAGGGACTTAGTCTACACCCTCTACTTCAGTCTACATAAGATTCTGCTACTTCTACCTATCTCATAACTGTCTGACGGACATTTGTGTTGTGGTGTTTAGTAAATACTATTGATTATTGATTCATTGTATTGTTTCACCCACACATACTTGAGTACCCACCTCTCATAGTCAACATGTCTACCCAAGAGATAGACTTAGACAAAGTTCAGGAAACTGGGCGTAAGTCAGGTCTAGAGGGAGATGCTTTGAAATCCTATGTGCAAGAGGTGGAAAGAAATTTTCGCCAAGAGGAAATAGAGAGGAGGAGAGCAGAACGAGAACTGGAAGCCAGTAAAGTGGCTCTTGAGGAAAAGAGGATAGCGGCTGATAGTGAAATGAAACGGCTTGAGTTGGAAGCCGAGAGAGATAAACGTGACCATGGGTATCGAATGAAACTACTTGAGGCACAAGTACCTGCTACAGGTGTAACTGATGGAGCTATGGGAGGAGGTGTACCTCCTGGCTCAGAGTCAACCAGTAGACGTGACTACCAGGCTATGAAGTGGCCTTTACAGCCGTTCTAACCCGAGAAAGAACGGATCGACCAATACTTAGAGAAGTATGAAGCCATGTCTATTGCAATGGGGCTAGACAAACAGAAATGGTGTTTGAAACTCTCCCAGGGACTCAGAGGCGCCGGTTATGAAGTGTACGCACGCTTGCCACCGGGTTTACAGAATGATTACCCGGCACTGAAAGCGGCTCTGTTGAAGAGATTCGAGATCACAGCGCACTCATACCGAAGGAAGTTTCGGACTTCTAAGCGAGAGCCTGGCGAACTGTTTTCAGCATACAGTGTGAGGTTGAACTCATACCTTCTTAAATGGATGGCCTTGGCCGGATTTGAAGAGGAGTATGAAAGTTTGCGTGAGTTGATGGTTGTAGATCAGATGCGAATGCAAATGTCTAAACCCTTGCGAAACTTCTTAGGCGAGAATGGGGCTGAGAGATTGGTTATAGTCACCAAGTTAGCCGAAAGATACGTTGAAGTCTATGGCGAGACTGGGGATACCAGTCCAACAGATCCGAGATCGAAAGATACGGATCAAGGTAAGTCAAAGAAGAAGACCAAGAAGACCAATGGTTCGGGAGAACCAAGTAAACAGGTAAATTCTTTAGAGAAGATCTCTAACGTCAACCAAGGTAAGAATAGCCCACCTAGTTCTCCAAAGAGGAAGTGGAGTGAACGATGGTGCAAATTCTGCAAGTCCAGCACTCACAACACGAGTGAGTGCAAGAGTAAGCCCAAGGACTTTCACTTTGCTTGTCTTGCAGAGGTTAGGGATAGACCATGCAGGAAAGTGAAGTCGGTTGATGGGAATGGAGAACCTAGACGACCTCCAGTGGTTGAGAGAGTAGAAGTGAACGGGCAACAGGTGATGTGCCTCTACGACACAGGATTGCAATTTCCTGCTGTAATTGCATCCCACCTGACAGGCCCAGAGCAACTCACCGGGGAGATGACGGAGATACAGCCAGCCAGTAGGAGTGCTGTAGCGTTACGTTGCCCGATTGCCAATGTGGAGATTCGGAGCAAGTACGTTACTGGACGCATTCAGGCGGCAGTAGTACCGGATCCTCTCTATCCCCTAATTCTTGGCCGGAAGTACGTGTTTCTGGGCGAACCAGAACACCCTAGCATCCATAAGTCTAGGCAGGTCAGAGATACAGAGGAAGAGGGTCTAAAAAAGGTAAGTCTCCGGAAAACTCACCCGGATGTGATGAGTAGTGCTCAGAGCAAGGATGCGGCGGAGTGTCCTTGTTCAGAATGGTTGCCCAACAATGAAAACCCGTTAACTCAGGGTAAGTTCAACTCTGACAACCGGTCACCGTTAATTCAGACCGGAACAGAGAAGCGGCAGAAGGAACGTAAGTTGGTTCCTGAGAGCTTCAGAGCTAATCTGCTGCAAACGATACATGTCAGGTTCCCAACCGGACATCTGACTGTAGGGACAACCAGTAAGTGTCTATCCCGGTACTATTGGTGGCCGGGAATGACAGGCGACGTGCGCAGGTATATTAGGTCTTGTCCGGAGTGCCGTAAATGCACACCTGAGAAACGGACGAAGACGAAGATATCCTTAGCGGTTGGAGACCGAGTTCTAGTACTCCTCCCAATCGAGGGGAACGAATTCGAAATTGGGTGGCAGGGCCCATTCCTAGTGGATAAAGTGGGGCTCTACAAGCACTATGGAGTGGTGATCCTGGGAAAGTCTTCTACTTTCCATTCCAGTCTCCTCATGTACTATGAGGGGAAGCCCGATGATAAGTCCACCAGCCCAAGGGCGCAGAGATTCGCTGAGAGAACGGACACAGACACCTGGTTCCTCAACCCGACCGACTGCAGTCCAGCTGGGTCCTCGAAAGGGGAAGCTGGAGTTGCAGAAGTCCAGTAAACTCTGGCAGGAACGATCGTTAAATCAGATCGAGACGGGAGCTCTGGTCCGCAAGACACTGCGAGATGCCCGATCGCAGTAGCGGAGTAGGCGTTGATCACCCGTGATACTGAATATCTTGTCACCCCACCAGAGGTGGTAAAAGTATCCTATGAAATATTGACGGGTTAGACTTCCTCACCCGCCATCCGGTCTCTAAGAAGGAAGAAAGAACGACATAGACAGCTTCTGCGTAGAAGTGGAACGACGGGGTCGATCCTCTTAAAGTGGAAGCCTATGTGACGAAACGCGTTTATCTGTCTTGGGTCGTAAAGATCCCGCACTATTTTGGCGCGCATCGGGGGACTTTCCCAGCTAAAAATAGACTGAGGGAAGCCGATAGAGGAATTACTATCTAGAATCTTCTCGAAACACCGGAATTTGAGTGACCCGTGAGGCTGTGTATCGCACTAAATTCTCGTGCAGAAAGATCTAGAAATTCTAGGCGGGGAATGACGGTTTCCCGAGAAAGTGTCGTTTCTCAAGAAGCACTAGCTTCCCGTGCGCATTGAGTTGGCACGAGTGGGGAAATTGGCTAAACCTTTCATTCACTTCTACTTTGCTCGGAGAGAGCAGACGCAGGCCTTGTGAGCCAATTTTGTGTGGCGTCTCACCTCAACCATGATTCGGCTGACTGTTATGGAAAGGAAGCTGAGAAGCCCTTGAACAGTTCTGAAGCTGACTGGAAATCTGGTTCTTAACATTCAGGTACATATTTGTTTAAATCAGTGAACTTTGTAAGTGTGTACCACACGCCATTGTTCTAACCTCATTACCTATGCGGATGTCCTTGCATACTAATTAGCAAACCGATCGATAACGTGGTTGATGGCTAATCGTGTGTTTGTTTACTGCGTGTTCGCGAATCAGCTGTTGGGAACGCAGGAAGGCGATGGGGCTATATGGATGTAAATTATATTTACCATATATTGTAAATCGTTGCATCTATTAGGTTGCTGTGTTAGAATAAAACATAGTTACTTGTGCCTGATAGAAACTTAGATTTATGTCAGTCAGTTGCTGAAGCCAGAAGAACGGTTAGAAAACCAGGTAAGTTGGTAGGTGGAGATTCAGACAAAATTGTGCTTAGTTACTAAGTAAAGGAAGAACGTAGTACTGTGCCACCAGGAATGATGTAACTATTGTGTAGTAACTTAATAGTGAATTCATTGTTTGGAACACCGGATTTCTGTGGTAAGGTAAGTCTGCTTTGGTGATATATATATATATATATATGATGTGACATTGTGTATATATATTATGTCATGGCATGTGATACTTCCTGGAGTAATTCTGAACGCCGAATAGGTCGACGCGTGATAACAATGCGTGCCGTCGCGATATAAACATGCGTTCTGAAATCTTGTCTGAGCTATCCTGTTTCTTTCATACTGGCGCTAGTGCGAGTGAATGCTAAGGTGCTGGAAGTATGGAAGGATGCAAGGAGGCTGTATGAGACAGGGGACATATAGAATATGGGGGATGTGAAAGCAAGTTATGAAAGTAAAGGTTGGTAAACCAGACCAACGATGAAGTTTGGTTCGACCAAGGCTAACCCACTTGGGAGGGGGGGGGGAGGGAACTGGAACATCACCCTTGGAACATGTGGGGAACATGCATTCTCAAGAAGGCTTCTTGACTCTAAGGCGGAGTCTGATAAGAAGAGTTTGCTATGGCGTGGGCAGGGGGTCCCACCAGCAAACAGGATTGTGTACATAGTGGATGTGATCATGTACTGTTCCTATATCCCGAGGGATGGTATATTGATCAATATTATGTTTCTTAATGAACATTGATGATGTTAGGAACGAGTCCAGGGACTCTTTACCGTATTGTTTAGTTCGATTAAATTAGAACTATGATCACAGCTTACTATCACTACTGACGTTAGCGACGACTGGTAGATGATTAGGGATAGGTGAGACCTACGATCAGACTCGTCATTCTGATTTCTTGCTCTGTTTGACGGGCTGTTCTGTGAGGCCAGCTGACATTCCTGAACCCATGCTTTACTACTCTCCATATAGAGATAATGCTTTGGTTATATGCATAACTAAGTAGCATGACTGAGGGTTGAGTAGCCATTGGTAGGATGCATGTGGACTAATGTTTGGGCCAGTATACTCTCACCGGTCGCTCTTCCTTTTCAGGAGTTGGCCTGTTGAGGAACCAGTCAACTATAATTGTCGTTGGCAGGAAACCACTTCGTGTGACATAGCGAAGGGTTCAATTCTTTACTTATCACGCCAGATTCCACCACACCATGTACCCAATGTGATTCACCATGCGTGAAGGTTTGCATCAAGTAATCCAGGTGCCCTGAAGGTGCACGTGTGGGACGTGATGGTTTGTGATGTTTTTCTCCGTTAGAAGATATTCTATTGCAGCCAGGAGCATTTCAGCATTTTGAGTAATCATGCTCAAAGAAAGGAAACACCTGACCGTATATTAGTATGGTGGTTCTGCCTAAACGTGGAAATAAATGCAAGTTACCAGGTGGAAGGGACAATTGATTATAGTCCAACCTGAATTGTTTTCCGTGAAATAGATGTCTGATTCTAATAATGTACTGTCCCAGTATGAAGATTATGAACTGTGTTCGAGTAGGACTCAGTGACATTTCAGTTGCCATATCTGATGCTTCAAGCAGTGTTACTGTGAGGGACCATTGAATTGGTCATTGAAATTCTTCAAGCAGTGTTACTGTGAGGGACCATTGAATTGGTCATTGATATTATTCAAGCAGTGGTACTGTTAGGGACCATTGAATTGGTCATTGATATTCTTCAAGCAGTGTTACTGTGAGGGACCATTGAATTGGTCATTGACATATTCTTCAAGCAGTGTTACTGTGAGGGACCATTGAATTGGTCATTGATATTCTTCAAGCAGTGTTACTGTGAGGGACCATTGAATTGGTCATTGACATATTCTTCAAGCAGTGTTACTGTGAGGGACCATTGAATTGGTCATTGACATATTCTTCAAGCAGTGTTACTGTGCTATGATTGATGGACCATTAGATTCGTCAGTGACTACTTAGGTTCATCGAAGTCACGAATACTTGGAGTCAAGTCCAGGAGGATTGTCTCCCAACCAGTGGTGTTAGAGAACTGTGTATTAACAGTGACTCCGTGGGAGTGATATAGATGCAGTTGGTCCAGTGAGTGAGGTCCAGCAGTGACTCTATTGTTGTGGATCCACGCTCTGGGGACGGAGTGGTCTCCAAGGTTCTAGTCATCTCACTGGAAGGAAGCCGGGTGAGTGGCGGACCGACTGGACAGGACATCTGCATCCAATCTACTTCTCAACTCCATGATGACAAGGTTATCTTGATTCTGTCTCTACTCTATCCTCTATTTGTGTAAATAGATTATTCTATCAGGATGTTCATTTCAGTTCTATATTCTCAAGGGTAGAATAAACTTGATGTAAGTTGACTTGCTCTTTGTATAATGATTGAGTGTGGTCTCGGACGATGCCTAAGTGTTCATTGTTCCACAGGGGTATGTAGTTAGTGGGGGTCTAGAATCTGGAGGGGCTTGTAGACATAATTAACTAATATGAGATCAACCACAGAGTAAAATTGTGTATCTGCCTATCCAACCCCTGGGGTTAGAATACACGGGAGTGCCAGAGACACCTCGGGTGTGGTTCACTCTCACTACCTAAGGTGAACTCGTTACAGAGGTAAATAGCAAATTATCCCTCGATCAGGAAATCAACATCAGGATTGGCAAGGCAGCAACAACAATGAACATGTTAGCAAAAAGAGTCTGGGAGAACAGGAAGCTTACTGCCAAAACAAAAGTCCTCGTCTACCAAGCCTGTGTCCTTAGTACTCTTCTTTATGGCAGTGAAACCTGGACAACTTACTCACGCCAAGAGAAACGTTTAAACAGCTTTCATATGCGGTGTCTGCGAAGAATACTTGGTATTAAGTGGCAAGACAAAATCACAAATACTGAAGTATTGGAAAGATCAGGTTGTGTGACGGTGTATTCCATGCTCAGTCTTCGTAGACTTAGATGGATAGGACACGTTAGGAGGATGGAGGATGGTAGAATACCAAAGGACATCTTTTTTGGTGAATTACAGACGGGTAGGAGATCTCAGGGTCGGCCTCTACTACGATACAAAGATGTGTGTAAGCGGGACATGATTTATACAGGCATTGATAATGCACATTGGGAGCACGTCGCCGCTGAACGTGTTGCATGGAAGGCAACTATCAGAAACGGAATAAAGACAAAGGAGAAAATGATTGCAGATAAAGCACACACAGAGCGTGAGAGACGTAAGATGGTGCAAAATGGTGGAAATGACCATGTTTTCACATGCACCTACTGTGGGCAAACATTTGCAGCAAGAATTGGCCTTACCAGCCACACTCGCCACCGCCATGGATCGTAGTTATTAAGCTTTTTAAAGCACAATGTACCAAACTATCGTCTGTCAAGACGGAAAGGTGCCAATGAATGGTCAGCCCCGTTAACATCGGATTGCAGTAAGCTCTGAAAGTCTGAACTTCTAGCCAATCAGTCAACACTGGACTGAAGTCAGCACTCGAAAGACTCAACTTTTAAACAAACAGTCAACACTGGACTGAAGTCAGCACTCGAAAGACTCAACTCTGAAACAAACAGTCAACAGTGGATTGAAGTCAACACTGAAACTCTTAAAAATAATGGGATTTAACAGGCCAGCGGATCAACTTCAGTGCACCGGATTTTACCCCATATGGCTCGGTTTCTTCCCGCAGGATGGCCTGTCGAAAGCGTCGCACAAAGCACGAACTCCGTAGCTCCAGCGACGACCCCCAGGAGTCTCCGAGAAAACTGCACTCGTGAACCACACGACGTAGGTCGGAATCGAACCCACGACCTTCGTTGCTCGAGTCTGGTGACGTAACCACTTCGTCACTGAGACTCCCTGATATTAATAGTTAGTTGCATATCCTTTACAGGACGTCGCAGTCAACAGCAGCATTTTTTCTGTTTTGATCTCTTGGCTAGTTTACGTTCAGTTGTTTGCCATTGCTTTCTGAACGACCGGCACCCAAACCATCTCGTTAAAAACCAACGCAAGGTGGTCTGTTGCCAAATCGACCGCAGCTGTGTTTCAAGCGCAGGTATGCGAGATTACGAACTGCGTCCGTACCTCATCGCCACAGAGCCGGCCCTGAGATTAAATCCCAGACAATAAGTCAACATTTGTCTGAAGTCAATACTGAAAGACTGAACTTCGCATTAACCCCGCCAACTTCCTACATCACTTTCAGTAATGCACTAACTCTCGCTATCTTTCACAAACAGGTTATGGCCCTTGAAAACTATAACGTCATGAGTGACTCAGAGTTGACCAGGGTCCGGTCGGAAGTGGTCAAGATGGACGATAAGGTTGAAATTGTTCTAGTGTTGTCTTTGTTCGTGATGCTTCTTTGAAACATTAGTTCACGTTGTGTCATCACACCTTGATGATTAGTAAACTTTTTAGTTAGTTTCATATCCTTTACAGGACGTCGCAGTCAACTCCCGCATTTGTTTGCTGTTTGTGATTTCTTGACAAGTTTACGTTCAGTAGTTTGCCAGTGCTTTCTGAATGACTGGTACCCATACCATTGTATGAAAACCAGCGGAAGGCGGCCTGCTGCCAAATCTCCCACAAATTCGAACGAGGTATACGGGATAGCGAATTGCATCTGTAACTTCTTCACCAGAGAGTTGGCTAGTAAACCTTGGGTTATAAAAACTTGGAAGCTTGTGGAAGTCAAACGAAATTAAATACGGAATCAAACCGAGACTGTTTACAACATCACATCAGTACTGTTGTATGGGTCTGAAACACGAAGAACGACTAAGACAATTACTAATGAACTACAGGCATTTTTCGGGTAAAGTGGCAGGTTTCAATTCAACAATCAAACATAGAGAGAACAAAAAGAAGATGGAGAAGAAGAAGAAGAAGATGCATATGATGATGATGATGATGATGATGATGATGATGATGATGATGATGATGGAGAAGAGGATCATGATGATGATGATGAAGGATAGAAGAAGAAGTTGATGATGATGAAGATGATGAAGGATATAAGAAGACGATGATGAAGAAGAAGAAGAAGAAGAAGAAGAAGAAGAAGAAGAAGAAGAAGAAGAAGAAGAAGAAGAAGAAGAAGAAGAAGAAGAAGGAGGAGGAAGAGGAGAAGGGGGAGGAGGAGGAGAAAAAGAAGAAGAAGAAGACGAAGAAGAAGAAGAAGACGAAGAAGAAGAAGAAGAAGAAGAAGAAGAAGAAGAAGAAGAAGAAGAAGAAGAAGAAGAAGAAGAAGAAGAAGAAGAAGAAGAAGAAGAAGAAGAAGAAGAAGAAAACAAAACATAACGTAGCACAACGACCAAGGAATATATTAGTCAGTGTTATAAATTAACTATATTTAACTACTTATATGATGATAACAGTAACAACGGAAGAGCGCAATTGGGAGGGTACAAGCCTTACCCTGGTGCGAGGAAATGCAAGCTAAAGACAAAATTGTCATGGCAGGGCAGACCAGGCCCTAAGCCTTGGTTGGCGACTGGTCTAGGATCGAAGCTCCGACAGGCGGACAGTTAGAGCATTGCTTTGCTGATCCGGCAGCTTCTGCAGCTTGTCTTGTTCCAGATGTAGGGGTGTTACCTTTCCTCTGGAGTGAACTAGGCAGGCCGAGAGAGGGATCATGCTGCATGGGCAACACATGATCTCTATATTTTAGCCCAGGCTTTGTGCTATGGAGAGATTCAAGCATCATAACACTGTACAAGAACAAGGGCGATCGGAGCGACTGCAACAACTATAGGGGTATCTCACTTCTGTGTATTGTTGGAAAAGTATTTGCCAGAATTGTTCTGCGCAGACTTCAAGTCCTAGGAGATCAAGTCTACCCCGAATCACAGTGTGGCTTTCGACAGAACCGGTCTACCACTGATATGATATTCTCATTGCGACAAATGCAAGAAAAATGCCGTGAACAGAATCAACCACTGTTTATTGCCTTCATCGACCTCACAAAGGCATTTGATTTGGTCAGTCGTGAGGGTCTGTTCAAGGCACTAAAGAAGATTGGCTGCCCACCAACTCTTCTGTCCATTGTGGAATCGTTCCACACAGGCATGAAGGGTATAATCAAGTTTGATGGTGCAACTTCTGAAGAATTTGAAATCAAGAGTGGAGTTAAGCAAGGTTGTGTACTAGCTCCCACCCTCTTTGGAATATACTTTTCACTTCTACTGAAATATGCATTTCGTGATCAGGATGGTGGTATATACATTCACTCACGCTCAGATGGCGGCCTCTACAATGCTCAGAGACTGAAGGCTAAGACCAAAATTAGGAGGGTACTGATCAGAGAGTTGCTTTTTGCAGATGATGCTGCAGTTACGACCCACTCTGAGGAAGAATTGCAATGTCTACTATCTGCATTCTCCAATGCTTGTTCTGAATTTGGTTTAACAATTAGCAAAAAGAAGACACAGATTATGTCACAAGGTGCACATGGGGTACCATCAATCTTTATTGACGACGCCGAACTAGAGATAGTAGACCATTTTACATATCTAGGATCGGTGGTAAATAGCAAATTATCCCTAGATCAGGAAATCAACATCCGGATTGGTAAGGCAGCAACAACAATGAACAGGTTAAGAAAAAGAGTCTGGGAGAACAGGAAGCTTACTGCCAAAACAAAAGTCCTTGTCTATCAAGCCTGTGTCCTTAGTACTCTTCTCTATGGCAGTGAAACCTGGACAACTTACTCACACCAAGAGAACAATTTAAACAGCTTTCATATGCGTTGTCTGCGAAGAATTCTTGGTATTAAGTGGCAAGACAAAATCACAAATACTGAAGTATTGGAAAGATCAGGTTGTGTGACAGTTTATTCCATGCTCAGTCTTCGTAGACTTAGATGGATAGGACATCTTAGGCGGATGGATGATGGTAGAATACCAAAGGATATCTTTTTTGGTGAATTACAGATGGGTAAGAGATCTCAGGGTCGGCCTCTACTACGATACAAAGATGTGTGTAAGCGGGACATGATTGATACAGGCATTGATAATGCACATTGGGAGCAAGTCGCCGCTGAACGTGTTGCATGGAGGGCAAATATCAGAAATGGAATAAAGTCAAAGGAGAAAACTATTGCAGAAAAGTCACACACCAAGCGTTTGAGACGTAAGATGGTGCATGATGGTGGAAATGACCACGTGTTCACATGCACCCACTGTGAACGGACATTTACAGCGCAAATTGGCCTTATCAGTCACACTCGCTACCGCCATAGTTAAAAGTTATTATGCCTTTTTAAAGCACAAACTATCGTCTGTCAAGACGGCAAGGTGCCAATGTGTTAATATAAACTGTAACACCATATTGAGTGACATCACTATCTACTACTAGTTTGTTTTATGACAAACATGTTTTCAACATCTTGAAATAAGTGTTAACATCTAGAGAGATTAAAAACGCATTAAAATGATAATTGTCAAATGTCATATATATTCAACGCTACTGTATGGCATGGAAGCCTGGGCATTGAACAAGCAATTAGAACGTCGAATAGAGGCCCTGGAGATGTGGATACACGGAAGGAACAGACGTATTTCATGGAAACAAAAACAATCGAATACAGTGGTTCTAACAAACTGGGAAATAAAGAGGAAGTTGATGAAGGGAATAAAAAAGAGGCAGGTGAAATATTTCGGCCACGTTAACAGACATAAGACTTTTATAAAAACCATACTGGAGGGTAAGATTGAAGGCAAGCGAATGAACGAACGAACGAACGAACGAACGAACGAACGAACGAACGGACTTTATTTTCAAAGGGTTACAAATTGGGCACGTAGGCTTTCGGCCCTTGCAATCACTCATCTTTCTTTCATCAACAGTGCATAGGAAAAAACATTGTCACATGAATTTTGTAAACATAAACAATGCATATTACCATGTTATGAGACACATCCACCACCCACCCACACATCCCCCATTCACTCCAACTCCCCCACCCAACCACACACACAACCCAGACACACATACATTCCCCCACCCATCCACCACATCCCTACACCTACACATCTCCCCACTCACACACACCTCCCACCCACCACAAATCTCATCCACCCACACCCCAAGCATACATACATTCCCCAGCCCACACATCCCCCCACTCACATCCACCCACCTACACACATCTGCCCACCTACTCACATATTCTCTACCCGTCCCATTACCCACCAACAATCACCCACCCACATATACTCCTCCACCCACACACCTCCAACCACCCAGCCAAACACACATACCTCAGCAACACCCCCCCCCCACACACACACACATCTCCCCGAAAACTCACATATCCCACACCTACCCACACACAAATTCCGCACCCACCCACATAATCTCCCATCTCCCCCAGCCCACTCACAGATCCCGAGACCACCACTACAAAGATCCCCACCATCTCCTAACCTACACATAATCACCCACCCGCATATCCTCTACCCACCCACACATCCTCTACCCACCCATCCCCAAGCAAACATCCCTTAACCACACACCCTTACCCATATACAATCACCCACCCACACATCCTCTACCCAACCACACATCCTCCACCCACCCATCCCCCAGCCACACATCCGTTAACCACACACCCCTACCCATACACACACATCCCCACCCACACACAATCTCCCCACCCATACACACATCCCTCACACACATCCCCACCCACAGCGAGCAAGAGGTAGACAACGATACAAGTGGGAAGATAACATCAAGAGATGGACGAACAGGAATCTGATAGAATGTACAGTCAGGACGAGAGACAGACAGTGTTGAAGATCCACTGTAGCCAACCTTCATTGTGGAGACGGCACCAGATTGATTGATTGTTTTATAATATTGTGATACAGTTGGTAAAGCGATCCAGTACTATCGATTCTACACGAACATCTGTGAATATTTTATTTAAGTGTTTCACCTAATGTATTATTCATGTATTCACTTTGTATGATATTTAGTTACTAGTTAGTCGCGGTTCCAGTTTCACAGCAAAAGGTCACCTCTTAATACTCCGTTCCGGTGCCAATGAATATTCCACGAAATGCTCCTAACTTTCCCATGTGAAAAGTGGAACAGACAGCAGTCCTGACAAATCAACAGCACACAAAGGCATACCCAATATAATATATAACTGCAATATGCACCCGACGAGATGGGGCGATGTAAGCCAGGCAGTAAACTGTGGAAAAATCGTTTGTGGCTTTTGTGTTTAAATATTTATGTTACGCATACATCACTGAGTAGCTTTACCTGTTTACCTGAACAAATGCACCTAAATTGCTCTGGCAATATCTGGCAGGTGACGGAGCTAGACCGTCGACAGAGAAACCTGCAGATTCGAACCGCCATGCACACCCAGAAGATCACAGAGCTGGAAATATACACCAGCAAGGCTGAATTGGGGATACACACCGCCTTGGATTCTTACGGCAGAGTCAACTCCAGGCTTGAGGCCTTCAAGGTCAGTCTATTTGATCAGCTCAGCTCAGCTCAGCTCAATATTTACGGGGAAAAAAATACAATTAGGCCTCGTTCAACTTATTTGTGCAGTTTCAATTATAATTGAGGTCCGTTTTTGTGTGAGGTTTGATATTCTTTCCTTTTTGTGCTCTCTGTTTAGTTAGTCCTAAACAGGCCTGGTTATGTTTTCTTCTCTCTGCTCTTCGGGTTCGGTTGGGCCTTATGGGTCTCGCTGACTTGCAGTTTCTTTATTGCGTTGAATTGGTCCTGATGAGGAAAGGTCCTTCGAAGAACCTGCCAGGTTCAGTATGGAGATCCATGACTTTGCATATGCTTTATATATTAATGGGAGAAAAGGAGAGGAAAGGAGGGGAGAGGGGGGGGGGGAAGGAGAAACAACTAGCTGTTCATGAAAATATAACCAGACTTGTTAACATAAATTTTGCCACTGCTTCTGATAGCTTTTTTAATGCGTCCTCGTGAGGGAGGGGGTGGGTAAGAAGTGACTGGTTCGAGCAGCTTGTATGTGGGTGGTTTGTCTCTTCTCGGGGATGGGGGGAGGGGGGGGGGTGAGAAGTGACTAGTTCGAGCAGCTTCTATGTGGGTGGTTTTTCTCTTCTTGGGGAGAAGGAGCCTGATGGGAGAAACTACAGCGGATCGTAAGGACATCAGATGTGGGTGGGACTTGGGAACATGAAGAGCATAGAGGAGAAAATATAACCACTCCTGTTTAAGACTAACTCGAAAGAGAACAACAGAAGGAAAGAATATCAAAACTGACAACAAAAACGGATCTAAATTATAACCGACGCTGCAGAAGCCGGTCGAAAGAGGCCTAATTTTTTCACCCTGTAAATATTGGTTGGACCGATGATCCAGGGGAATTTCCTGATATAGTGCGTTCACAAATGTTTGCATTGCATACAAATCCATAACTCAGTAACCAATTGAGGGATAATGATGAGATTTAGCATATAACCTTATTATGTACACCCAACAAAAAACAAAAAAAAATGTTTTTCCTTCAGACTGTACAGCAGATCTTAATATTTGTTTATATACGGTATATAATTTACGGGTCAGAGATGAAGTACATATCATGAAATGCATTACATCTTCACACGGAATAATCTGTGTTCAATGATGAATATTCTCTGTAGTACACGGAAATTTCCTTATGAGAAAAACGCCACATAGTGGAACGGAAGTGTTCAGAAGTGACGACAATAATTACTATAAACCAAGTTTGTTAGCATTAATTCAAAACATTTTTGCTAAAACATCAAAGACATTTCGCCGCATTCCATGATTTCAGCTGCCATTAGACATATCAAAGACATATTCCTTGGGTGGGAGTAAATATAAGACAGCAGGAAAAATTTCATAACGATGCAACAGATACGTTAAAAAAAAAAAATGAACGTAAATGAGAGCAAACATTTGTGAACGCACTATACCCACTTAGACTGCATCGACCTGGGAGCTCCAGTCAGTGAGAAAAACGCCACTTCACGGGATCTGAGGCTGGGTCGTCCTGGCAGCACCCCCCTCCCTCCCCCAGTTGGTTGCATGTGCTTTACAGAACGTCGTAGTCAACCCCAGGACCGTTTGACTATTTATGATTTCTTGGCAAGTTTGCGTTATGAAGTTTGCCACTGTTTTTTGAACGGCAACACTCACGCCAATGTATGAAAACCAGTGCAAGACGGTCTGCTCCCAAAATCCCGCAGCTGTATTACGGGATACGGGATTGCGAATTGCGTTCGTAACCCCTTAGCCGCAACGCCGGCGTAATTCCCAAGTAATAGGTAAACACGGAACGAGATTGTACGGTATCTCAATATCCCGTGGCGGAAGAGGATAAGTATAACAAGCATATACGGTACCTTGACACCCTTATGTACCAGGGTGCTTCTAATGAAAACATTTAAAATGTGGTAGAAATTACAATAACCACGCCATTGGTTTGTAACCTGTCAATATTGCTGTTAAGTATGCCAAGAGTGTTAAGTACGTGATATTACGGTACTGACGAACACGATGACGTCATAAGGACAGTTTAAAGATGACCGCTCCACTTTTGACAAAGAGGAGCTGCGTTCTGTTATCTGTGAAAGTGAAAGTGTGAAACCTGTAGAAATTCATCGGCAAATGAAGGTCCCCTTTGGTGATGTGTGGCTGTCAGTCCAACAAGTGTATGAGTGGAGTAGGAAGTTTCAAAACGGCGTGACTTTTGCGAACAAGTACAGCAGGTGAAGCATGAGTGGTTACACACGCGACCAAGAGAGTTTTTTTCTACAGGAATCGAAGCACTTTATCTGCGCTGGAGGACTTGCATTGAATGCAGCGGTGACTATAAAGAAAAACAATACATTTGTTTTTCACTTTTTCAGAATATATTCACCCCAAAAATATAAAAACAAGATTTAAGCTTCTCTTTTGAATTCTCTCTCTCTCTCTCTCTCTCTCTCTCTCTCTCTCTCTCTCTCTCTCTCTCTCTCTCTCTCTCTCTCTCTCTCTCTCTCTCTCTCTCTCTCCCCGCCCTCGTAGTAGAGGAAATAAAACGGCACCTCAATACCCCAAGGTAGAAGAAGGTAGGAGTGGGCTAACAGAACGAGGGAAGTGGTTTAGTCGCCTGATTTACATTCCGAAGGTTGTGGGTTTGATTTCAAACTCATTCGGTTCATGAGTGCAATTTTCTCGGAGATTCCGGGAGGGGTCGTCGCTGGGACTACGGAGTTCGTGCTTTGTGCGAAGCTTTCGGCAGGCCGTCCTGCGGAAACAGACCGAGCCATATGGGGTAAAACCCGGTTCAAAGAAAGTTGATCCTCTTGCATTGTAAAGCATTTAAATACATTGCTATATTCTAAAATAGAAAAAATAGAGAGACGTAAGATGGTGCATGATGGTGGAAATGACCATGTTTTCACATGCATCCACTGTGGACAAACATTTGCAGCACGAATTGGCCTTATCAGCCACACCTGCCACCGCCATGGATCGTAGTTATTAAGCCTTTTTGAAGCACAGTGTACCAAACTATCGTCTGTCAAGACGGAAAGGTGCCAATGCAATGCAAAATTCTAATCTTTGCCATTAACTCAGACCATGTGTCTATCAAACACTGCGATTAAATATTGAAGTGCTTACTCTCCAGGACAAACTGACAGAGTTCAAGAACGATTTGCAAGCTGTAACGATCCAGTTTGGGCGCCACGATCAAATAACCAACGAGCTTCGAGCCGCAGACTCGTACAAGGCTCATGACATTCAGGTAATTACTGCTCATTTCATGACATTCAGGTAATTATTGCTCATGACATTCAGGTAATTACTGCTCGTGACATTCAGGTAATTACTGCTCGTGACATTCAGGTAATTATTGCTCATGACATTCAGGTAATTACTGCTCGTGACATTCAGGTAATTACTGCTCGTGACATTCACGTAATTATTGCTCATGACATTCAGATAATTACTGCTCGTGACATTCAGGTAATTATTGCTCATGACATTCAGGTAATTATTGCTCATGACATTCAGGTCAATTACTGCTCATTTCATGACATTCAGGTAATTATTGCTCATGACATTCAGGTAATTACTGCTCGTGACATTCAGGTAATTATTGCTCATGACATCCAGGTAATTACTGCTCGTGACATTCAGGTAATTATTGCTCATGACATTCAGGTAATTATTGCTCATGACATTCAGGTAATTACTGCTCGTGACATTCAGGTAATTACTGCTCGTGACATTCAGGTAATTATTGCTCGTGACATTCAGGTAATTATTGCTCATGACATTCAGGTAATTATTGCTCATGACATTCAGGTAATTATTGCTCATGACATTCAGGTAATTATTGCTCATGACATTCAGGTAATTATTGCTCATGACATTCAGGTAATTACTGTTGATGACATTCGGGTAATTGCTGTTGATGACATTCAGGTAATTATTGCTGATGACATTAGGTAATTACTGCTGATATCATTCAAGTAATTATTGCTCATGACATTCGGAAAATTATTGCTGATGACATTCAGGTAATTACTTATGACATTCAGGTAATTATTGTTGATGACATCCAGGTAATTATCCATGACATTCTTGCTGATGACATTCAGGCAATTATTGCACATGTCTTTTAGGTAATTACTGCTCAAGACATTCATGTAATTATTGCTTATGACATATATCGAAAGACAGAAGATCAAATGGTTCGGCCATCTCGTTAGAATGCAACACCATCAACTACCAGCACTGGCGCTACATCAAAGAACATCTGCGACGAGAGCAAGAGGACGCCCGAGAAGAAAATGAATTGACAACGTCAGTGGCATTGTACAGTCACCAAGTAGGACACTGCCACCCATCGGCCGCTGAAACATCAACTATTTCTCCCCACGACGCTTGACGGCAAAAGTGGAAGACCCTGGCTACGAAGAAGACTACGACGATGACGATGAAGATGAAAACGATGGTGGAGACGTAGATGAAAACAACTATGATGACAAAAAAGACGACGGAAAAGACTACTGTATTTTCTAATCGGCAACTAGCCCTTCTAATGACCCATCCACCAATGAATGACTTATCTTCATTTACAGGAGATGCGTAAATCTGTGTTCAGTATCGAGGGTCGGCTGAATGGACTCTACCGAGTGCTGGATCTGAACCTGGACACTGTCCGCAGTGACCTGCGAGTCATGCTGGACAGACTCTGTGCCAACAATAAACTTGCCTGCTGAACGGACGCAGGCGTATGGCCTTATACCTGATTAAGATTTAAGATGAGGCCGTTTTAACGCTTCTTCTTGTACAGTACATGTATGATTTACTAGTGGCTTCCCTTCAATAGGACCTAGTAAATCAAATTTCAGTTACCACTTCACTTGTCATTAGTTTTCATGAATTAGCATTTAATTCATTCGAAACCAAACAATGCATCATACACCAATTGAGTAGGTTTGAACCAAACATGGTACACAATTGATTGATTGATTGATTGATTTAGGAACCGACATCACAGCATTCGGGACATTCCCATAAGCGTTCCGTCTCCATCCTCAGCAGCCAGCGAAGAGTTCCAACACTAATAGTTCCAGTAGCAATCTGATTATATGTCCGTCTCGCCTTTCCTCCGAGCGCCGAGCGTCGGCCAGATCCCCTCGTCACACCTCGTTGTCTCATTCTTACCAGACCATGGTACACAATCAGATGAACAAGTACGAGTATTACCTATAATGTAAATTCCCATTCACTGAGGATTGAAATTGCGGAAAATGCCACGAAATAAAACAAATATTACTATGACCCTAGTATCGCGATATATCGTCATTTTTTTCCCACGTGCAAACAATATAAAATAACACATAGTAATGCAGCTTTACAGAACAGAATTACGAAACTGTTCTGTAAAGCTGAATTACTTTGTGTTATTTTATACTGTATACATTTTCACATCTTTACCGCAGTTGCACTATTTTTATTCATATTCTTTCCAAATGGGAAGTCACATCTGGCTATATATTATCCTTCGGCACTGAATCAGTTCATCATCATCATCATCATCATCATCATCATCATCATCATCATCATCATCATCATCATCATCATCATCATCATCATCATCATCATCACCATCACCATCATCATCATCATCATCATCATCATCATCATCATCATCATCATCATCATCATCATCATCATCATCATCATCATCATCTCATCATCATCATCATCATCATCATCATCATCATCATCATCATCATCATCATCATCATCATCATCATCGATCATCATCATCATCATCATCATCATCATCATCATCATCATCATCATCACCGATTTGAAAACTTGGGGCGGTTAAAAAAGAAGTAGTTTCATCCACAAGGCCAAACGAATCTGCAGAAAAACCACCGATCTGCCCACAGTTGGTATTCCCCTGACATATATTCAAGAGCGAACTCCATGGACATATGAACATAGACTATCACTACAAATCCAGACAAAAGTGAGAGGAATATTTGACAAGGAAGAACAGAACAGTATACAGCGCAAAACAGCCACTCTCAGCTTCCTTGATGGAGAATACCCACAGGACCTCTGGATCCGTGTCTACACAGATGGGTCAGCACAAAATGCTGTTCGAAATGGGGGAGCGGGAGTGTACATAGAATACCCAAATAATACTAGGGACGCAGCCAGAGTTCTAGCAGGAAAGTACTGCCATAACTATGATGCTGAAATTGAGGCAATCAAGATAGCCACAGAGAAATTACAAAATACCAGCAATGGTACACAACCTGTGGTGCTGTTGACAGATGCAAAATCAGTACTCGAGGCGCTCCTGTCTGGGAAATTGCTAGTTCTAAGGACACTACTTTCTGAACTTAGCAGTCAGCGTAAGATCACCATACAGTGGATACCATCCCACTATGGAGTACCCGGAAACGACAGAGATGATCGATTGGCTAAGGAAGGAGCAAAAGAACAACTTGATGTGCCCATTGTTTTGCTTATCCTTTACATCGCTGTCAACATCAGCATCTTTTATGCTGATTGTTGATTTCTTGGCAAGATTACCCTCAGTAGTTTGCCATTGCTTTCTGAGCTGCCGGCTCACATACCCCGTAAGTTACCGACGCGATTCGAACCACTGCTGATTCTCACCGTCGTCACGTTTCTTACGAGAGTATACGAGATTACGGAGAAAAGTCGCTAACCTCTAGGTCAGGAACCCGGATGATGTGCCCAATACATACCACCAAAAGAAAAAAAAAGATCAAATCAGTCAGAAGGCCACCAAAACCTTATCAAGACGACTACCACGTTATGGATAGATGCGCCTCAGAACAGGAGACAATAGATTACGCAACTAAATGTATACAAAATTCAAGATTTGTGACTCAGCCATGTGCACATGTGGTTGTGCGTCGCAGACAGCAGAGCACATATTCCAGGACTGCCCAAACTACAAAATATCTAGGCAAACCTTCTGGCCTAGAGAGACAACAGTGGAAGATAAACTCTATGAACCGCCGAGTGAACTAAAAAGATTGTTGGATTCATACAAGAGACAAAATTGCAGTTATAGACACATTTCAAGCGAACGAAAGAATCATCATCATCATCATCATCATCATCATCATCATCATCATCATCATCATCATCATCATCATCATCATCATCATCATCATCATCATCATCATCATCATCATCATCATCATCATCATCATCATCATCATCATCATCATCATCATCATCATCATCATCATCATCATCATCATCATCATCATCATCATCATCATCATCATCATCATCATCATCATCATCATCATCATCATCATCATCATCATCATCATCATCATCATCATCATCACCACCATCATCACAATCACTACCATCACCATCACATCACTACCATCACCATCATCACCATCATCATCATCACCATCACTATCATCAGCATCACATCACTACCATCACCATCATCATCGTGTAGAAGGTCGATTGCAGAACGTCACTCTCACCATGAGCCGGCGAAAAGATGCTCGATCTGTTGCTAGTTCTCTGCCTCATGCATGTCCATGCCCAAACTGTCGCCCTTGTTCTGTGTCCCTAGCCGTGGTGGTCCCCCCCCCCAGCCTCTTCCCCCAGCCACCACGCCTCCCATGACCGTTATTTCCCAACCACAGTGACGCTTATTTAACTAGTTAAGTGCCATGGGATGATCAATCGTCTCAGGTGACTTCCCACAATTGACATGGGCTCATATACAGTAGTTTTCTATATGCATTCTCTTTTAAATGGATATATAATACAACATGTCTGCTACAATTTTAACAACTTTTAAGTCATAACTGTGACACACCCGTACTTCCCATTCTCCGCCAACAATTTTTGTTTTGTACAATTACATTTAGTTTGGCACTGTTAATATATACATTGTATTTCAGTGACGGAGATATGACGCTGTTGATGCGCCAGTTCTCTTCCACGTCCAGATCTTGTTAGAATGTCAGTAACTTTCTTCTTCTCGGTCTATACTATTGTAAGAATGTTCCTGTAACATTTTAGTTCAAAATCTCAAATTGTTTTCTTTACCGATTCCAAACTGGTCCATGACTCACATGTGTTTACTGACACGAGACAGATGCGGGTTCTAGAAATGTTGACTTTAATCTGTTTGCTGTTGTTTTACTATAAGTGCTTAACTCTCCCAGTGCCAAACAAGAAGTATGTTAGGACCAAACATGCTACATAATCAAATGAACAGTTATTATAATGTACATTTCCATTCACTGAGCATTACAGTGGAGAAAGATAGTTGAGATAGAAAGAAAACAAATAACTCGATGACCCTAGCATGGTGATATATCATCTCATCTCATCAGGTTCCTCTTGTACCTTGCGGTGTCGAGGTGAAGTATAAACAGCGGGAGAGTGCTCGCTTATGGGCTTCATGTATCGATAGTCTCATGGACTCTGCTATTCCCTCCGTCCAACGTTTACGTGGTCGGCCTCTTCCTCTGCTTCCCTCTGGTCTGTACATCATTGCTTGTTGTGGTATACTGTTAGTTGGTAACCTACTTGCATGGCCAAACCATTTGACTTGCAGCCTTCTAATAAAATCTAGTGCAGCTATAACCCCCACTTTAGTCCTGATTTCTTCATTTCTGATCTTATCTCTTTTTGATACATTGAGTATTCTTCTCAGAAACCTCATTTCTGTTGTTGTGATTTTTCTTTCATCTTTCTGTCCAAATGGGAAGTAATATTTGACGATTTATTATCCTTCGACACTGAATCTGTTAATAATGTTTAAAATGCGCACAGATCCGTGTGCCCGATGTAACAGCACTCGGGTCATTCTCGTATGTTCACTTTCTCACTCAGATATCGAAGAATTTGGTAATTAGTTTCAGTGGCCAGTTACACGCCTCTGCCTCGTCCTCTGCCGTGATTCTTCCTGCTAGTACCGAAATGGATTCATCATTTCATCAGTCTGTGCCGCGTGCAGTTGTGGATTTGTCTTTCCTCTTTTTAGAGACATTTAGATATAGTAGCACGCCTCCCCTGCTCAACCCCAATGTTGCTCCTGAAGGTACTCTGGAGACCAGCCAGGGTGCCTTTTATTTTCATCAATGTATTTTAAGCCTGGACAGTAGAGCCACTGCAACATTTGTGGCGTGACTGCAGCTCTTATTGGCGTGACTGCAGCTCTTATTGGCGTGACTGCAGCTCTTATTGGCGTGACTGCAGCTCTTATTGGCGTGACTACAACTCTTGTTGGTGTGATGACTCTGTGTGTCAACCTCTCATCCCAGAAATATCTAAATTGGAACTACCGGACCATTTAGAATTTGATGAGTGATGCCTTCTTCTTCTTTCCATCGTTGATGAGTGATGCCAAAAATGATGCTATACAATTCATTCTAGAATGTTCAATATATGCTTAACTGTGTCACCTTTTCAATGACAAATTAAACAAGCTGATTCATCTATTCAATAATGCTGTGATATTGTTTGTTTTACATTGAACTATATACTCTTATATTGCAGCGTTCGTGCTTGAATCATGAGTGTATACATAGAAAAAGTAATGAAGATACTTTGAAAGAAGTTAATGCACAAAGAGAAAAGGTTACTCGCATCAGAAGAGAGTAGTCAACATTCTTTGAGCATGTGATGAAAAAGGGAAAGTTGCAGGGGAAGCGAGACAGGGGGAGACCAAGAGAGAAGATGCCGGACAGTTTGGCTTCATGGCAAGTAGGAACGTCGGCATCAGAAATGATTGAAGGCAAAGATGTTGACAGATATGATCACCAACGTCACGTGGCAAAAGAACTATAAGACGAATTCTGATTATCTGTCTTTTCCTTATGAGTTTATAGACCTGCTTGTTGTGAACTAGAGAACCTTGGTAAGGTCACCGTTTAGTGGATACCATCTCACTGTGGAGAGCCAAGAAACGAGAGAACTAATCGACTAGCTAAGGAAGGAGCAACAGAAAAACAACCTGATGTACCTGTTACATATCACCAAACGTAAAAAAATCGTCAAATTATTCATAAAGCTACCAACACAAGCACACGACGATTTCCATTTAATGGACAGAGGATAACAAATAATTATTCTGCGTCTCAGAACAGGACACATTTAGTTACACAACCATATGCACACAAAATTCAAGATTGGTGAATCAGCCATGTGCACATGTGGACTGGCGCTGCAGACAACAGATTCATCCATCCACCATGTGCCAAGCCGATAAGCGTGGGCTGTAATGAGTCACTATTTCACTCGATCACCAGAGTCGTGGATCAGCTCAGTGTTCTTATCTCGACCATACCACGTGGCCAAGCCATACGGATATTTACTTCTCCGTCTTCCCCCTGGTCTGTTTCCTTCGGTCTTGCCAGTTGTCACCAAGTTCTCCAATTCATTTCTTCTCATAACATGCAGATCACAGACCCCATAAACTTCTGGCCTAGAGATACAACAGTGGAAGAAAAACTCTATGAATTGCTGATTGAAATAAAAACGCCAGTGAGGTTTATACAAGAGACACCATTGCAGATCTAGACATTACATTTCAAACGAATGAAAGAAGAAGAAGAAGAAGAAGGAAGAAGAAGAAGAAGAAGAAGAAGAAGAAGAAGAAGAAGAAGAAGAAGAAGAAGAAGAAGAAGAAGAAGAAGAAGAAGAAGAAGAAGAAGAAGAAGAAGAAGAAGAAGAAGAAGAAAAAGAAAAAGAAAAAGAAGAAGAAGAAGAAGAAGAAGAAGAAGAAGAAGAAGAAGAAGAAGAAGAAGAAGAAGAAAGAGGAGAAAAAGAAGAAGAAGGGGGAGGAGGACGAGAAGAGAGGAGGAGGAGAATAAGAAGTATAAAAAAGGAGGAGGTGGAGAAAGAGGAGAAGGAGGAGGAAGAGAGGGAGGAGAAGGAGACGGAAAAGAAGGATGAGAAGGATATGAAGAAGAAGAAAACGACGAAGAAGGAGGAGGAGTAGGGGGAGGAAATGAAAAAGAAGAAGAAGTAGGAGGAGGAGACGGAGACGAAGAAGAAGGCTCATGTAATTTTCACTCAGCTCAGCTTGTATAGACTCTGTCCCTCACAGCGACAACATGAATATACTGCCTCACTCTTGCTGCAGGGCGAGTCAACGAACGAGCAGACTTTATGCTTGCTTCAAGACAACCAGAAGATACAATAGGGGCATATCTTGATGTTATCTAGAAACGGTTGCCCAATGACGTTAGTTAGTTGTATATCCTTTACAGCAGATCGCAGTCAACCCCAGTATGTTTTGGCTGTTCGTGATTTCTCGGCAAGTTTACGTTCAGTAGTTTGCCATTGTTGTCTGAACGACCAGCAATCATGCAGTTGTATGGAAACCAACGCAAAGTGGTCTGCTACCAAATCGCCCGCAGCTGTGTTACGAACGTGGTATGCGGGATTATGAATTGCGTTCGTGATCCCTTCGCCACAGAGCAGGCGCCAATTGAAGTCAGAAAAACAAAAATAGAAATGGCCTGAATTGTTTTCCACAGAAATCAGTATTAACATCTAGAAAGATTAACAACACATGAAATCAATATTAACATCTAGAAAGATTAGCAACACATGAAATCAGTATTAACATCTAGAAAGATTAACAACACATGAATTCAGTATTAACATCTAGAAAGATTAACAACACATGAAATCAGTATTAACATCTAGAAAGATTAACAACATGTTAAAAATGCGAATTGTCAAATGTTACGTTTATTCAATACTACTATATGAAACGGAAGCCCGGATATTGAACACGCAATTAAAAAGTCGATATACAGACGAATTATGTCGTATTTCATGGAAACAAAAACAATCAAATACAGATGTTCTAGAAAATCTTGGAATAAAAAGAGAGTTGATGAATTAAAAAAAAAAAAGATGCAAGTGAAATATCTAGGTCACGTTAAAATACATAATGATCATCATCATGTGCCATGCCGGCTAGCGTTGGCGGTCATGTTTTGCCATCTCACTCGATCACCAGAGTCGTGGATCAGCTCTGTGTTCTTGTTTTGACCATACAACTTGGTCATGCCATCCATGTATTTACTTCTCTGCCCTCGCCTGGTTCTTTTCCTCTCGATCTTGCCAGTTGTCACCAAGTTCTTCAATTTATTTCTGCTCATAATGTGACCAAACTGTTGTGACTGTCTATGTCTAATTTCTCTAATCAGTATACGGTTTTGATTTGTTTCTTGTAGGTCTTGGTCATTGGTTTTTCTGTCTGTCCAAGCCACTCTTGCCTTTTCCTAGAAACCACATTTCCACAGCCATCAGCTGTTTTTCAGCTTGTCTGCTCATTGTCCACGCTTCACATCCATATAAAAGCATATGTTCCGTGTTAAAAGACATAAGACTCTTATAAAAACCAAACTGGAGGGCAAGGTTGAAGGCAAGCGAGCAAGAGGTAGACAACGATACAAGTGGGAAAATAACACCAAGAGATGGAAGAACAACAATCTAATATAATTTACAATCAAGGCAAGAGACAAACAGGGTTAAAGATTCATTGCAGCCAACTTTCATTGTGGAGACGGCACCTTATTTATTGGTTGAATAGAAGTCATAGAAACAGATTAAACAACCTATTTAAATATGGCTGCGTTTTGATTTAAGTGTGGTTCCGACCAGGAGGATTGTATGAGAGAAGGCCATCAACGTGTGTGCAGTCAGAATGTTACTTGAAAGATCAACGTCCACACCTGACGGCATTTGCTGAAGGATATCAGTTTGTTTAGAATGTTTTGATGTCCATTATTGAAACAAGAATCACGAAGATGTATTACTATGAAATACCAAAAATATCAAGGACATAAAGACTAATATTTATTACCATGAAGTATCAAATATCAAGAAGATAAAGACTAACATGTATTACTATGAAGTATCGAATATAAAAAATATAAAGACTAAGATTTATTACTATGAAATATCAAATATCAAGAAGATAAATACTAACATGTATTACTATGAAGTATCGAATATAAAAAATATAAAGACTAAGATTTATTACTATGAAATATCAAATATCAAGAAGATAAAGACTATGAAGTAACAATCAAACAGTGCGGGGTATCTTAGTGTCGACTGAAATAACATACATATTTATTACACCTTAGTGCTAGACTAAGTCACGCATCATTATTTGTGGATGTAAAGTGGATTACAGCAGAAATATATTCAAGGATATAAAGCTCTGATTATATTAAAATTCATGAAATGTTTATTCGTGGTTCTCAATTTAGTACAAAATCATGAATGTCCATATGTAATTCTAATTTTAGCAGAATATCATGAAATGCTGATAACTAATATTGATGACAGCAGAACTGTCCAGCAGTAGTTTCCTGCCATGAGTCCGGGATATGAAAGAGCCATCACATTTTAAATGCTGCTGAAAAAGACTGTGGCATGTGGGGTATACCTGGCGCAATGAAGTCGATCATCTCGCATTAAAACCTTAACACCCTTATTAATAATAATAGAAAAAAACAAAAAAAAAACAAATGATACATAATTATGATTGTGGTAGCATGGCTTGCTGATATATATTTTCAGCTGCAGTTGAAAATCACAGAACACTGATGTATACTACAACTTATAGCAGATAATTATGTAATACTGATATATTACATACTACTGCTAGTTACTACTGCTGACAGCAGATAATCATGAAATAATAATACCGGGTGTTTATAAAGTTTCATTACACTTTGTATGTAGAACACATGTGAAAAATGAAGTACATGACGTCATAAAGAAATATACTAAAACTTATTCAACAAATTTCTAACAGTAATGCGATAAGGAGATTGTTTATCAGGAAATCGGGCTACAAATCTTTGAACAACCATTCGTGTCTATCGTTCGCCATTTCGAAACACTTGTTCAATCCCCTCCCCTCTCCCTCCCAAATAAAAAAAAAAAGAGCTTTCTTCCGTTGATGCCACCATCCTGTTTGGAGTGTAAAAAATTACCCCAGCAGACGACAGTCTTTCTGTGCATATTGCTTCCCGATGGACTGTGGAGCACATTTTTTGATGACGTGATGTATTTCTTTTTCTTTTTCAAATTTGTTCTACATACAAAGTGTAGTGAGACTTTACAAGCACCCTGTATATTCTTCTGCTTAGAGAATATGATAATGAAGTAATTATGTATACATTTATAATAATGAAATACTGATATATACTACTGCTTACAACAGATAATAATGAAATACTGATATATGCATATTACTGTATACAGAAGATAATCGTGAAATACTGATATATAATCCTGATAACAACATTTCAGGCGTTCCTCAAAATGCCATTGCTGGTGATAATTTTGGCATAGGCCGCAGCGGAGTCTCGCAAGTGTCGAGATCTCGTGGGGTCAAGAAAGTTCACCAGAACCAGGCCAAATTTGCGGCTGTACCCATCCTTCCACTCAAAACCATCGACGAGGGATTGATACGTGTAGCCCCTGACATCACTTTCATCTATTCGGATTGCTGAAATGAAATTTTGGTAATGGCTTTATTTGAGATAACACGCAAACAGTATCAAAACGCGAGCTGTTATGTTATCAAACTACGCTGTTTCTGGAATTTGTGATTGAACGTGGCATACAGCCTGGAAATTCTGGCTACCGAACCGTGTCTGCAATCTGTCACATAGTAAAAACATCGCAATTATCTAGAACTGTTTATACAATCTGTCATATAGCCAAAACATCACATTTATCTAAAATTGTTTGTACATACACAAGAAATGACATCTATCTTGAACTCTTTCCACAATCTGATTTTAAACATGCCACGTCGCCAAGCCATCAGATCTATCTTATTAAACAAACTGTTTTTAAACATTTAACATAACCAAAAGAAATCAAATACATCTGAACTGCATCTTCTGTTTTTGAACATTTCACGTAGTCAAGAAAGTAAATATACTCAGAACTGTTTTCACAATATGATTGTCAACCTGCCACAAACATTTGGCGTGTTAACTTCCCAGAACTTTCCCCACAATCTGGTTTTAAATCTGTCACAAAACAAAGATTTCTCAGCTTCTCAGATCTGCTTCCACAATCTGATTTCTTCTTCTTCTTCTTCTTCCCGTTCGTCCGTCCGTCCGATATTTTTTGGACATAATTTTGTTGTGTCGGTTTACAGCAAAGTTGCGATATTTAAGCCTTTCGGTCGACAAATCCGACTTCTTCCCAGCATTTGTTGACATAGTCAGACTTCCCGGATAGTGTCGTAGGACATTACACGGCCTCCGAATTGTGAACCAAATTATAATTCAACATGATTCTCCTCCGATGGACATGCGAACTTTATTGCCATTCAGCAGGATTCCTCTTCATGGACACATGAACCAAATTGTCATTCAGCAGGATTCTCCTTGGATGGACAAGTGAACTTTATTGTCCTTTAGCAGGAACTACATTCGTTGGACATTAGACCCAATTGTCAGATACAAGAGCAAACCTTTAACGAGCATCATTTACCCGTGATTTGGAGGTAGGCTGTTGAGTGCTAGATGATTTTCACTTCGTGGTTCTGGTCACTGCATCTTTAAGGACTACCAACTCGAGTTTCCCAACCAATTCGGTTCAGGCATTTATCCGTGGTGTACTTCGAAGAACTATGGCATAAGTCTTGCAGGGGGTTCCCTCCAACGCCCTAGGTGTGGTACAGTGTTAGTTAGTCAATAGATCATCTTCACTGCACACAGGACTATCAGTCCACAAGTGCTCAACTCCCCTCTCCAGTATTTCCGTCAGCGTGTAGCAAATGACGACGACACCAGTTCTGTGTTGATGAACTGTTCTTCTTTGGCTTCCCACATGACGCTCGTCTAGACTGACCCTGTTTGACTTGATATTCTTGCAGTAAAGTCCAAATTACAAAATTGCACTCACCCGTTCACTCATTTACTTTTCCTGCCACCCTAAAAGCATCCATGATATCAGCATGGTCCATTATTCGTCCACTCCTCCAAGCCCACGAGCCTATCCGCATACATTTCCCTCTTACATCAGCGTGCCTTGGCACAAACATGAAACAAATAGTCGTGACCTTCTCAGAGACTGAAGCTAATGCCTTATGGCCCAGTCCACTTTGATCGTCCTTGGATACAAGGTATCTTGTTTTACGCAAAACAAGTGCCTTGTCTTTCTTCCGTGCCGATAACCGAAATCACCACACCACCAATCTAATTTTAACCCTGCCATAAAACCAGAACGTCTCAGTTACCTAACCCTGTTTCCTCAATCAGCGACAAAACCAGGAGCTCTCACCTACCAAGAGAGAAAACTAATCATCCGACCAGGCACGTCAAACAGAGATCAATGTCAAGTAATGGCCCCTGTAACACGTCTGAAGGTGAACTGGACATATGGTCCTACAACCTTATTTCTATAGACCAATCGGCTCTCCATTGGTGATGTGGTTAAACAAATGTCCCCAAACGAACATAAATGCACAGCCAAACAAAGAAACACATTAGTTCCCAGTACAACAACAAAAAACATTAGTTCCCAGTGCACAAAGAAACACATTAGTTCCCAGTACGACAATAAAAAACATTAGTTCCCAGTGCACAAAGAAACACATTAGTTCCCAGTACAATAAAGAAACACATTAGTTCCCAGTACAACAAAAACACATTAGTTCCCAGTACAACAAAGAAACAAACATTAGTTCCCAGTACACAAAGAAACACATTAGTTCACAGTGCAACAAAGAAAAACACATTAGTTACCAGTACAACATACAAACAAACATTAGTCCCCAACCAAACATAATTCCACAACCAGAGTAACACACATTAGTTTCCAGTACAACAAAGAAACAAACATTAGTTCCCAGTACACAAAGAAACACATTAGTTCACAGTGCAACAAAGAAAAACACATTAGTTACCAGTACAACATACAAACAAACATTAGTCCCCAACCAAACATAATTCCACAACCAGAGTAACACACATTAGTTTCCAGTACAACAAAGAAACAAACATTAGTTCCCAGTACAATAAAGAAACAAAGAATAGTTCCCAGTACAATAAAGAAACAAACATTAGTTCCGAGTACAATAAAGAAACGAAGAATGGTTCCCAATACAATAAAGAAACAAAGAATAGTTCCCAGTACAATAAAGAAACAAACATTAGTTCCCAGTACAATAAAAAAAAACAAAGAATAGTTCCCAGTACAATAAAGAAACAAAAAATAGTTCCCAGTACAATAAAGAAACGAAGAATGGTTCCCAGTACAATAAAGAAACAAAGAATAGTTCCCAGTACAATAAAGAAACAAAGAATAGTTCCCAGTACAATAAAGAAACGAAGAATAGTTCCCAGTACAATAAAGAAACGAAGAATGGTTCCCAGTACAATAAAGAAACGAAGAATAGTTCTCAGTACAATAAAGAAACGAAGAATGGTTCCCAGTACAATAAAGAAACACAGAATAGTTCCCAGTACTATAAAGAAACGAAGAATGGTTCCCAGTACAATAAAGAAACGAAGAATGGTTCCAAGTACAATAAAGAAACGAAGAATGGTTCCCAGTACAATAAAGAAACAAATAATAGTTCCCAGTACAATAAAGAAACGAAGAATGGTTCCCAGTACAATAAATAAACAAAGAATAGTTCCCAGTACTATAAAGAAACGAAGAATGGTTCCCAGTACAATAAAGAAACGAAGAATGGTTCCCAGTACAATAAAGAAACAAAGAATAGTTCCCAGTAAAATAAAGAAACGAAGAATGGTTCCCAGTACAATAAAGAAACAAAGAATAGTTCCCAGTACAATAAAGAAACGAAGAATGGTTCCCAGTACAATTAAGAAACAAAGAATGGTTCCCAGGACAATAAAGAAACGAAGAGTGGTTCCCAGTACAATAAAGAAACAAAGAATAGTTCCCAGTACAATAAAGAAACAAAGAATAGTTCCCAGTACAATAAAGAAACAAACATTAATTTCCAGTACAACATACAAACAAACATTAGTCCCCAACCAAACATAATTCCACAACCAGAGTAACACACATAAGTTCCCAGTACAACATACAAACAAACATTAATCGCCAACCAAACATAATTCCACAACCAGAGTAACACACATTAGTTCCCAGTACAACAAAGAAACAAACATTAGTTCCCAGTACAGTAAAGAAACAAAGAATAGTTCCCAGTACAATAAAGAAACACACATTAATTCCCAGTACAACAGAGAACTACAACATTAAGGAGACACATCTCTCACCCTTGAGGACTTCGTCCACATGTTGCTCAATGAACTCAGCCCTGAAGGGATCATCCAGGTCCCCATACAACAAAGAACTACAACATTGAACTCAGCCCTGAACTGATCATCCAGGTCCCCATACAACAAAGAACTACAACATTAAGGAGACACAACTCTCACCCTTGAGGACCTCGTCCAAATGCTGCTCAATGAACTCAGCCCTGAAGGAATCATCCAGGTCCCCAGAGTTGCTCCAAACACCGTTTCCTGCGATCACCACCTGCGTGTTGTTGTAGCGACGGCGGATGTGGCCCAGGGCCAACCTTAAACCTGCAGGATGTGATGTGTTGGGGCTGGGGTAGTTTCTATCTGCCAGAGTTGCATGCCACTTCACGCTAGCGTTCCGCCCAACTTGGCTTATCTGGTAGTAAGTCAGGCCAAAGAATTCGGCACTTCCTGTGATATTTTTAACAGCCGCAGAAAAATAAAATTAGAATTGCTAAGTCAGAATTACTTTACATGAATGTAAACACAGAAAACACAAACAATTTGTTTGTACGATTTATCGCCTGGTATATTTTGCTTCATCTAGTTATGTGCATACTTCAGAGTTATATATCATATATGAAGTGAATAAATGAATAATACTTTACTGAAACAATTAAAACGTATAGTCACAGATATTGACTGAATATGGAGTATATGTTATCTCAACGATAATTTTAAATTTATCTCAAACTCTTTCTGTTTGTAACTGGTACCGTTTAATTGCTGACTCCTCTGAGCAATCGATCATTGTTCCATGAATACAGTACTGTATTCGAAAAGCTTTTTCTATGTTACCAACATGGCCATAGTTTATGCAGCCTTGAAGAATCGACGAGGAGGGCGTTTAATAGTCTTTCGACTGCACAAGGATTTCTGGTTAACTCTCTTTTCCTCTTGCACCGGCATATGTTGGGCTACTCGATTTGCTAACTGTCGCTCCAGTCTACCTATGTAAGTTGTTTGGCACCCACACTGGAATTGACTAATACAGTCTGATTTGGCGTACAGGATTAATGGGAGGTCCAATGATGTCAAGCACAATTTAGACACAATTAGTCTTCGGTTGCACCACGAAGGCGAGCCACGGTGGTAAAGTCATCATCATGTTGTGCATTGCCAACTGGCGTAGGCGTCCATGCATCTCCACTGATGGTCCCACCCGCTGGCGTTATGGATCAATACAATCCATGATATTCCTTCACGCCACAGACCCAGTCCATCCAGCATAATTTCTCTCTCTGCCTCTGCCTCTTCTGTTGCGGATATTGCCAGTCGTCACGATGTGTTCCGATACCCTTCCTCTCATCACGTGACCAAAGAACGCTGTCGTCTCCTCCTTATATATATATGTGTGTGTGTGTGTGTGTGTGTGTGTGTGTGTGTGTGTGTGTACGAGGAGGCTTGAAATGAAAACCTTAAAGTGTGATATACATTACAATAACCACGCCATTGCCTGATAGATAATACACAATTTGAAAGATAACCAATAATAATACCTAATAAAAATAATAATATTATAGTAGTACTGGTTGGCCGAATGGCTAGAACGTCAGATTCTTCCTCGGGAGACCCGGTTTGAATCCACTGTAAGGTCTGGGATTTTTTTTTTCTGTCGGGGGCAAAAAGAAAATCCTAACCTGCACAGTTCGCGGCGACTGCACTCAGGCTCAAAGACATCCCTGCCATACACCACAAGGTACCATATTGGCAGTAAATGACAGTTTTGACTAATAATATAATAGTAATATAATAACAATAACAATATGACAGTAAGAACAATAATAATAATAATAATAATAATAATAATATAGTAATAATAATACACATAATAGTAATATCTTACACTTAACAACACATACGGATTAGAGACATCATCAAATAGCTAGACAAACGAATTTATGTTTCATGTACCGCAATTTTACGTGCTGACCGGTGCGGGGAACGAACCCATTACCCCGCAGCCAGATGCCTGGAAGTTGAGGCTCGAGCACATTACACCACTCGGCCACGCCGACAACAACAACAACAATGCAAAGAATGAAGATGTTACGGCTGATGGAGGTTAAAAGCTCGTTGCATATCCTTTACAGGACGTCAAGTCAACCCCTGCATATTTTTTGGCAGTTTGTGATTTATTGACAAGTTTATGTTCGGTAGGCTTTCTGAATGACCGGAACTCATACCATTGTATAAAAAACAACGCTAGGCGGTCTGCTGCCAAATCGCCTGCAGCTGTATTTTCAACGTGGTATGCCACAGAGCCAACGATGGAGATCACTAACAAATAAAGGCTGAAATGGGTGATGGAGACAGCTAATATATAATGGCTGAAATGGGTGATGGAGATAGCTAATATATAATGGCTGAAATGGGTGATGGAGACAGCTAATATATAAAGGCTGAAATGGGTGATGGAGATAGCTAATATATAATGGCTGAAATGGGTGATGGAGATAGCTAATATATAATGGCTGAAATGGGTGATGGAGATAACTAATATATAAAGGCTGAAATGGGTGATGGAGATAGCTAATATATAATGGCTGAAATGGGTGATGGAGATAGCTAATATATAATGGCTGAAATGGGTGATGGAGATAGCTAATATATAAAGGCTGAAATGGGTGATGGAGATAGCTAATATATAAAGGCTGAAATGGGTGATGGAGATAGCTAATATATAATGGCTGAAATGGGTGATGGAGATAGCTAATATATAATGGCTGAAATGGGTGATGGAGATAGCTATTATATAATGGCTGAAATGGGTGATGGAGACAGCTAATATATAATGGCTGAAATGGGTGATGGAGACAGCTAATATATAATGGCTGAAATGGGTGATGGAGATAGCTAATATATAATGGCTGAAATGGGTGATGGAGATAGCTAATATATAATGGCTGAAATGGGTGATGGAGATAGCTAATATATAATGGCTGAAATGGGTGATGGAGATAGCTAATATATAATGGCTGAAATGGGTGATGGAGATAGCTAATATATAATGACTGAAATGGGTGATGGAGATAGCTAATATATAATGGCTGAAATGGGTGATGGAGACAGCTAATATATAATGACTGAAATGGGTGATGGAGATAGCTAATATATAATGGCTGAAATGGGTGATGGAGATAGCTAATATATAAAGGCTGAAATGGGTGATGGAGATAGCTAATATATAATGGCTGAAATGGGTGATGGAGATAGCTAATATATAATGGCTGAAATGGGTGATGGAGATAGCTAATATATAAAGGCTGAAATGGGTGATGGAGATAGCTAATATATAAAGGCTGAAATGGGTGATGGAGATAGCTAATATATAATGGCTGAAATGGGTGATGTAGATAGCTAATATATAATGGCTGAAATGGGTGATGGAGATAGCTATTATATAATGGCTGAAATGGGTGATGGAGACAGCTAATATATAATGGCTGAAATGGGTGATGGAGACAGCTAATATATAATGGCTGAAATGGGTGATGGAGATAGCTAATATATAATGGCTGAAATGGGTGATGGAGATAGCTAATATATAATGGCTGAAATGGGTGATGGAGATAGCTAATATATAATGGCTGAAATGGGTGATGGAGATAGCTAATATATAATGGCTGAAATGGGTGATGGAGATAGCTAATATATAATGACTGAAATGGGTGATGGAGATAGCTAATATATAATGGCTGAAATGGGTGATGGAGACAGCTAATATATAATGACTGAAATGGGTGATGGAGATAGCTAATATATAATGGCTGAAATGGGTGATGGAGATAGCTAATATATAATGGCTGAAATGGGTGATGGAGACAGCTAATATATAATGGCTGAAATGGGTGATGGAGACAGCTAATATATAATGGCTGAAATGGGTGATGGAGACAGCTAATATATAATGGCTGAAATGGGTGATGGAGACAGCTAAAATATAACTCCCTTGGCCACATAGCAAACGAAGGAGGTAGCTACAATATAAAGGCTGAACTGGTTGAATAGAAGGACATGGACGCCAGAAACCGAGAAGCAGACGGTCAGCTTTACTAGAACACGGTGGCAAGTAACAAAGTGGACATTGCGGCCAAAGCCTTCGTCAGCATACAAAACAACAAACAAATACCGACACAACTACCAAAACCAAACAAACAAACAATCAATTAATATAAGTTACGATTAGTGAAATGGGGGATGAAAAGACCATGGCGCTGGATAGGACATGTTACACATCCTTTACAGAACGTTGTGTTCAACCCTAGCTTAATATTCTAGGGAATTATACTTTCAGTAGTATACAGACAAGAACAAATGCATCCATACTTCAAGAGCTGAATATTGAAGAAGATTGGCTATTGATGACGATAACAAAAAAAAAAGCTGAAATATTTTGGTCACTTGAAACGTCATGACAATTTAGAAAGACCATTATGGAGGGGTATATGCCAGGAAAGAGAGGAAGACGAAGGCCAAAGAGAAGATGGATGCAGGATGTGGCGGATGATCTCCAGATGGGTGTATCGGACGCGGGACATCTTGCTTATGATCGAGAGGTTTTCCGGAAGCTTGTTATGGGAGTGAAGTTCTGCAAAGGACATGCTACTTCTGAATGAATGAACCACCAAATAACGGAAAGTAGATTGTGAGCTTTACTAGAGCACGATTACAAGTAGCAAAATGAACGTTGCGGCTAAAGCCTTCGTCAGCACAGAACAAACAAACACAAACAGACACACAACTACATGAAATACACTACGTGAAAATATTCTTGTTAACTTCTGAATGAATGAAGTTTACTATTGATTTCTGAACGAGTCCAACTGACCAGTGAGAAAACCCTGGCCGGGGGATATTTACTATGATTCTAGAACTTGTTTGTCATTGACAGCTAAGTCACGAAGCACCATAACCAGAACCAACCTTTGATGAGATCCTTCTCGTGGTCAGACAGAGGCAGCAATGCCGAGCCAGCAACCTCCTTCACCTCATTAGAGAAGTCGCCGTTGAGGAAGATAGGATCAGCGAACAGACCAAAGCTGTAGCCTGTAGACCTGGACGCTGACCCCGCGTGACCGGGGTCGCGTGGGTCTCTGGGTAAACTCAGCAGGGGAGCCAGTCCAATTCCTACTATACCTGAAATGTTATATATATATATACGTATATTGTTACTACCAAGAAGGTGTCATCCGCATAATGTAAGTTATTTATTTATATTATGTCCATCAACCAAGATCTCTGAAATATTTTCTGTAGATCTCATTATATATTCATTGTACAATGACAACAAATCAAGAGAGAATACACAACCTTGTCTGATGCCCTTCTTTATACACTGAAATGTTCCTATAAGGTTGTTGATTCTTATAACGTCTGTTTCCTGCCAATATATGTTCTTTATTATTTGCAGATCTTTGCCGTCAATGTTCAGCTGCTGTATTAATTTTATTATTTTGTCATGCTTTACATTGTCAAATGCTTTTATGTAGTTTCTAAAGCATAAGTACAGATTTGTGGTAACGTATATAGCTCTTTCTGATAGTGTCCTGAGCATATATATATATCGTTGTTTGTACCCTTTCCTTCCACAATTCAAACTCTTCATCACTATTTCTGCTTTAATCTTGTTTCTTATTCTTTTCATAATTATTCTGAGTAACAGCTTGGTCATGGGACTCATAAGACTTATTGTGCAATGCTCTTCACATTCTAAAGCGCCTGGTTTCTTTGGCAGAGCTATAAAGATGGATTTTAATAGGCCACTAGGAATGTACCCACTAATGTAGATGTCATCTGAAAATTTTGTTGATATTTTGATTTCAAAATCACTTAGAGCCTCAACTGCAATGTTGTCTGGACCGGTGCCTTTCCTTTCTTCAGGCGATGCAGTGGATCTTCAACTGCCGCTGCAAGTATTGGTGGACCCTCACCATTGTTTGAATATTTGCATTCGGTCTCCTGTCATCCCACAGCTCTTCCAGATATTCCGTCTATCTAATGACTATATCATCTTGTCCCATCAATATTGAACCGTCCCCAGATTCTAAACATCCAGTGGTATTTCGTCCTTTCCTACCTATTATTGTATTTATGTGTTGATACATGAAATGTGAGGCTTTTCCACAGTTTGTCCCAATTTCCATGCTCTGTTGATTCAGCCATACTTCTTTAGCCACTTTGTATTCATTTAATATTTCTGTATGTATTCTGTTATATTCTTCTTTTATCTTGCGTTTTATTTCTTCTTTCATCCATCATCTGCAAAATTTCATGCCATCCATTTCTCTTTTGTGATTCTATGTTTAGGTGGAATGATTTCTTTTGATGTCTGTTGGATTAATTCCTACAACATGCCCCCTTGTTCATCAATAGTCTGTATGATCTCCATGGCATTATATATGTTATTTACAGTAGCATTGTAATTTTCTCAAATTTGTCTGTTTTACGTAATGCTAGGTCTAACATGATGTTCTTTGGGGTTTTCTTTATTTTAATTTTTTAAAGTCTTAACCTCATCTTTCCTATAACTGGCACATGGTCACTATGTCTATCTGCTCCTGGTCTAGTTTTTGCACCTACTAAACTGCTTCTGAATCTCTTTGGAATCAGTATGTAATCAATTCGATTGCGAATATTATCTCCACGGCTTTTCCACGTACATATTCGTAGAGGACGTCGTTTAAACCAGGTATTACCTATTACCATTTCATGGTATTCTGTCCATGCTATTTAATCTGTCACCTCTCTCATTCCTATTACCTAGGCCATAGCCACCAGTCATATCACTCACCTTGTCGTTGCCTACCTGGCATTGAAATCCCCGAGTATAATAGTCATTTCAACATTTTTACACTGGTACACGACCATGTACAATTCGTTATAAAATATGTCTATATCTTCTTCTTAACAGTCTTCTGTTGGCGCATATACTTGTTTCATGTTAATATCCAGAGGTTTGCCATGGAGTTTCACTAATAATGCTCTATCTGGGATTGTCCAAAATCCTTTAATTGTCTCAGCACTCATTTGATCCAAAATTATGCCCATTTGTAGTCCTTCCCTCCTGAGTAAATAATTTTATACTTATCTTATACCCCCGCACATGGCCATCGAATTTCACTAATCCCTAATATATTTATATTTATTCTTTCCATTTCTTTCTTGATATTATCTAATTTTCCATTCTGGTTAAGTGTGCCGACATTTCATGTACCAACATTTAGTATATTTTTAACATTTACTTTGCATACGTTGGATGGAGGGAATAACAGAATCCATGGGAATGTCGATATACGAAGCCCATAACCGGGCACTCTCACGAAGTTTATACTTCACCTCGACACCGCAAGGTACAAGAGGAACATGATGAGATGAGATGAGACTTTGCATACAGTGGCCTGATGGCGATCAGGCATCCCCTGTAGCACATGATGCTCCATACCGGATGAAGACTCCACTGGCATCCCCATTAACGTTGTTACCTTGATCAATTTTATTTCGAAGCACGATTATCTTGAGAAAATACAGCGGTAGTTTCCCCTTACCTTCCGCCGGCTTGTGTATGGTTGACTTCACTAGCCTTTGTCTAGAGGCAGACCCTTCAAGGCAGTAAGGAGTGGGGGATGTGGGCCGGGGGGAGGTTACATATGGTGCTTCTTACCCGCCGATGGCCACGTCACAGAGTTTAGAGGTATTTTGTAGAGATAGCTGTCCCATTAACTAACTCGCCTCCTCTCATTGACCACCGCCAGTGTTGATCTATGTCTGCTTATTCAACATATTCACAGATAACCTTTAGTAACACCTATTCCAATTGCAGTGTAAACATACTTTGTCACACTTCGAACAATACTATACCTGGTGACAAACATGAACTTACCATTGCCGTAGAATGTACGAGGGTGAGTCAATAAGTAAGTCACACAGTTCTGTGGGATGGCAGGTAAATGTAGTTGGTGTTTTCAACAGGTGTCATTAGGCGACAGCAACATCGAACTTTATATTCCCTTTCGTCAGGTGGCGCTAGGTGTCTCATGCGCATGCGCAGCGCATAAACAAAATGGTGACTTTACTTACGGAGTGTACAACCAAAGAGCAACGTGCTGTTGTGCGTTTTTTATGGGCAAAAGGAAGGTGGGAAGTTCTGGAACATCCACCTTACAGCCCCGACTTAGCCCCTAGCGATTTCCACCTTTTTGGACCACTGAAAACTCACCTTGGCGGGAGACATTTCGCGAATGACGCCGAAGTTGAATGTGAAGTGAAAACGCGGTTTAGAAAACAGAGCACGCAGTTCTATGCAGCCGGTTTGGGAGGAATGATTAAATGATGGGATAAGTGCATCAATGCTGGTGGACAGTATATTGAGAAATAAAGGGACAATGTATGTATAAAAATAAACTGGTTTCAAGTTGTTATCATATTTAATTATTTTTCTACAGCCATCTGTGGCTTATGTATTGACTTCCCCTCGCAAAATAAAAAAAAACAACAACCGATCTAACCATTCTGTGAAGGCTGGAAGTGCTGCTCATAAATCCTGTAGGCGGTGGCGTGGGCTAGCAACACGTTGCGATAGACGCCAAACACGTACTGGTTGTCATGGATCCTGTCTGGGAAGATGAACGGAATTCTCTCCGGCTCGCTGAATGTTGCCCAGTCTTTGACCTGGGGAAGTTGTGTAAGAGCAACGTTGAATTAAACCACGTGGTCGTTTTTTGAAATGTATTAGGAGACAGCAAAAGCTTAACATGGGGAAATGGTAGTAATATTTTTGAATTTAATTAGCTTGTTTTAAAGTCGTCGATGTCATCATGATCAACATCAACATCATTATATTATAATCATCATCACTACCTCCATTATTATAATCGTATCCACCATCATCTTTATCTTTCCCAATACTACCACCATCACCATCATCAACATCGTAATAATCAACATTATAATATCATCGACATCATCATAATCATCACGATCATCATCATCATCATTACCATAATCATCATAATAATCATCACCACATCCATTATTATCATCATAGCATTCATCATCATTTGTATCTTCCCGAATACTACCACCATCACCACTACCAACATCATTATCATAACCATGATGATGATAATGATGATCATCGTCATTATCCTAATCATCACCATTCCATTATCATCACCATCATCATTAACAAGTTAGCCCGAAGATTAATGATTATGTCTTCTAATCCTACTATTCCACTATACCCAGCTCTTAATGGACTTTCAGTCTTGTTGCTTTAGTGAGAGGTCTATTTGGTCATTAGTGCTGATGCTGTATCGCCAAGAGAAATGTTGATGCTGAATTGAGAGGAGAACTAATTTACTATTAAAGTTGATGATATATTGCTAAGAGGACTAATGTACTATTAATATTGATGTTGTATTGCCAAGAAGACTATTGTACTATTAATGTTGATGCCGTATTGCAAAGAAAACTATTGTACTATTAATGTTGATGGTGTTTTGCCAATAAGATTATTGTACTACTATTAATGTTGATGCTGTACTGCCAAGAAAACTATTGTACATTAATGTTGATTCTGTGTTGTCATGAAAACTATTGTACTATTAATGTTGATGCTGTATTGCCAAGAAAACTATTGTACTATTAATGTTGATGCTATATTGCCAAGAAAACTATTGTACTATTAATGTTGATGCTTTATTGCCAAGAAAACTATTCTTCTGTTAATGTTGATGCTGTATTGCCAAGAGGACTATTGTATTATTAATGTTGATGCTGTGTTGTCATGAAAACTATTGTACTATTAATGTTGGTGTTGTACTGCCAAGAAAACTACTTTACTATTAATGTTGATGCTGTATTGCCAAGAAACTATTGTACTATTAATGTTGATGCTGTGTTGTCATGAAAACTATTGTACTATTAATGTTGATGCTATATTGCCAAGAAAACTATTGTACTATTAATGTTGATGCTATATTACCAGGAAAACTATTGTACTATTAATGTTGATGCTTTATTGCCAAGAAAACTATTCTTCTGTTAATGTTGATGCTGTATTGCCAAGAGGACTATTGTATTATTAATGTTGATGCTGTGTTGTCATGAAAACTATTGTACTATTAATGTTGGTGTTGTACTGCCAAGAAAACTACTTTACTATTAATGTTGATGCTGTATTGCCAAGAAACTATTGTACTATTAATGTTGATGCTGTGTTGTCATGAAAACTATTGTACTATTAATGTTGATGGTGTGTTGTTATGAAAACTATTGTTCTATTATTGTTGATGCTGTATTGCCAAGAAAACTATTGTTCTATTAATGTTGATGATGTATTGAGATGCACTCTAATTCTACTGTTAATGTTGATTCAGTATTGTTAGGAGAGCTATAGTACTATTAATGATGATGCTGTATTGACTATTGCTGATACAGTGCTGATGTCGAATTCAGAGAACTATTGTACTATCAATGTTGATGCAAATATGCTAGAAGAACTATTGCACTATTAGTGTTGAAGCTCGAATGAAAGAACTATTGTACTATTAATGTTGATGCTGGGAGAAATATTGATATCAGAACTAAATGGTATGAGTTCTTATAGTCCATGCTGTGTGGCGTTGGTGATCATGTCTGCCCACAAAATTCTGTCACTGATGCTTTCACTCATTTCTCA
Source organism: Cepaea hortensis (assembly GCA_963921405.1). Lineage (NCBI taxonomy): Eukaryota > Metazoa > Mollusca > Gastropoda > Stylommatophora > Helicidae > Cepaea > Cepaea hortensis. The sequence continues at coordinate 98,371,450 of OY992889.1, read as the reverse complement.
TATCGACGGTCCCCCATGCCATGATCGCAAACTGCCCAGTATCTTCTTCAGTACCCCCTGTTTCTCTATTCCCACAAGCTGCCCATTGTGATGACATACTCTAGCGTTCCTCGTCTCATGACATTCCCAAAGAACGCAGCTGGTCTTCTTTCTTCTGATACTATAAATCAGTTTTCTTTGTGAGTTAACCTCTTTCCAGGTATCTACATTATTCTTTAAATAAGTGATGTATGAATGCAATAACGTATGGGAGGAAAGATAAAAGAAGGGCAGAATGTCAGACGGGCTTGCTGTCCAATTCTTAACCCTGTGATAATAAAGTTTGTTTGTTCGTTCGTTCGTTTATGTCTGTCCACGGTGTTCTCTTGTAAGTCTTCTATACAATCTCCGCAGCCTTCACCTAATGTGATCCCAAAAAGTCCCCACCGATCCCGACGTACACAGAGGACAAATATAACCAGTCCTGTTTTGGACTAACTCGAAAGAGAGCAAAGAAATGAGACAGAATCAAAATTCACAACGGACCTCAATTATAATCGACGCTGAAGAAGCAGGTTGAATGAGGCAGAACTTTTATTTGTTTTTTGTAAATACTGAGCTAAAACATTAAACACTTCACTTGTCAGTAATTGTCCATGGTTCGCTTTCGTTCATCAGTGCTGGCTTAATATAGCTGTTAAGAACTCTTATATGGTCTGACGCAACAGTAATTTACCTTGTTGCCAAAACTCTCAAAACAGACTCTTGCTAAATGCAGAAACTCATCAATCATGGACTCGTTCGCCCAACCATTGTAGTCCTGGGACGGGATGGTTAACCATGTCCATGGATATGAAAATACATGAAATGATGCGAAAATGTTTGACAATATATGAAAACATACTAAAAGATGTTAAAATGTATGAAAATGTATGAAAACATACTAAAATATATTAAAATATGTGACAATATATGAAAGCAAACTAAAATATATTTAAATATGTGAAAAAGATATGACAGTATACGACATCATATAACAATATTTTTAAAGATGTGACAATATATGGCAACAGACTAAAATACTACTATCGCCAGAGAACCTACTACAACTGGAGGACCTACTGCCATCTCTAGAGGACCTACTGCCATCTCTAGAGGACCTACTACCATCTCTAGAGGACCTATTGCCATCTCTAGAGGACCTACTACCATCTCTAGAGGACCTACTACCATCTCTAGAGGACCTACTACCATCTCTAGAGGACCTACTACCATCTCTAGAGGACCTACTACCATCTCTAGAGGACCTACTACTACCATCTCTAGAGGACCTACTACCATCTCTAGAGGACCTACTACTACCATCTCTAGAGGACCTACTACCATCTCTAGAGGACATACTACCATCTCTAGAGGACCTACTACTACCATCTCTAGAGGACCTACTACTACCATCTCTAGAGGACCTACTACTACCATCTCTAGAGGACCTACTACTACCATCTCTAGAGGACCTACTACTACCATCTCTAGAGGACCTACTACCATCTCTAGAGGACCTACTACCATCTCTAGAGGACCTACTACCATCTCTAGAGGACCTACTACTACCATCTCTAGAGGACCTACTACCATCTCTAGAGGACCTACTACTACCATATCTAGAGGACCTACTACCATCTCTAGAGGACCTACTACCATCTCTAGAGGACCTACTACCATCTCTAGAGGACCTACTACCATCTCTATAGGACCTACTACTTCCATCTCTAGAGGACCTACTACCATCTCTAGAGGAAATACTACTACCATCTCTAGAGGACCTACTACCATCTCTAGAGGACCTACTACTACCATCTCTAGAGGACCTACTACCATCTCTAGAGGACCTACTACCATCTCTAGAGGACCTACTACTACCATCTCTAGAGGACCTACTACCATCTCTAGAGGATCTACTACCATCTCTAGAGGACCTACTACCATCTCTAGAGGACCTACTACCATCTCTAGAGGACCTACTACTACCATCTCTAGATGACCTACTACCATCTCTAGAGGACCTACTACCATCTCTAGAGGACCTACTACCATCTCTAGAGGATCTACTACCATCTCTAGAGGACCTACTACCATCTCTAGAGGACCTACTACCATCTCTAGAGGACATACTACCATCTCTAGAGGACCTACTACTACCATCTCTAGAGGACCTACTACTACCATCTCTAGAGGACCTACTACCATCTCTAGAGGACCTACTACTACCATCTCTAGAGGACCTACTACTACCATCTCTAGAGGACCTACTACCATCTCTAGAGGACCTACTACTACCATCTCTAGAGGACCTACTACTACCATCTCTAGAGGACCTACTACCATCTCTAGAGGACCTACTACCATCTCTAGAGGACCTACTACTACCATCTCTAGAGGACCTACTACTACCATCTCTAGAGGACCTACTACTACCATCTCTAGAGGACCTACTACCATCTCAGGAGTATCTAATACCTTCAGTGGCGGACCAACCGCTACAACTGGAGGACCTACTGTCACCTCTGGAGGGCTTGCTGCCGCAACTGCAGGACTTAATACTACCACTGGAGGACCTAACACTGCCACCGGATGACCTACTACCACTATTGGATGATCTACTGCCATCATTGAAGGACCTATTAATATCACTGGTTGACCTACCACCATAACTGGAGGACCTACTACCATCACTGGAGACCTACTACCATCACTGCAGGACTTACCACTACCAGTGGAGGACGCACAACATCATTTGGAGAACCTCTTACCACCAGTGGAAGTCCTACCACCAACACCCCCCCCCCCCCCCATAACCACCACCACTGCAGGACTTACTAGAACAACTGGAAGACCTACTACCACCACTTGCAGATCTTTTAAAGGACCAACCATTATAATTGAAGGACCTAGCATTACCATCTTAGGGCGTGCTTAAAAACTGCAGTTTAGACATATTACCCGATACAATCATCACTTCACCTGTTATGTGACTGATTTTATTCTAACTAGAAAACGACGTTTAGCAACCTGAAGCACACTGGGATAATCCCACTGATGCAGAACCACAGCTGGTCTGACCCCGGCGTCCACAAGTTGGTCAAGGATGGTGTTGTAGTAGTCGATACCAGGTTGGTGAACACCTCCAGCCCTGCCAGTGGGCAGCACGCGAGACCACGATATGATGAACCTGTAGTGATGGGCCTATAGGAAGAATTTAATGTGATAAAACGGTATTATGTTATCAACAGTTAGTTAGTCAACAGATCATCCTTATTGCATATCAAACAAAAGTGCTCAGATCGTTTCCTCAAGTATCTCCTACATCGTGTAGCGACTGACACCATTTCTGTGTAGGTGGACTTTTCTTCTTTGGCTACCCGCATGACGCTGTAGTCTAGCTTGGCCCCGTGCAACTTGATGTTCTTACAGTCTGCTCAAAGTTGCTGAATCACATCCTTCCCTTGAGTCATTTACCAGTTCTGCTTCCCCGAGATGTCAGTCTGGGCCGCTTCATAGAGTAGTCGAAGCCCGCAAGCCTACCTGCTTGTTTATTTTCTCCTACACCCGTGCGCCCTTGCGCAAAAATTAAAAAAAAAGATATTAGTCAGTTATGGAACCCATACCCCCCCCCCCCCCCCCCATCCCCCACCTCACCTCAGAGATTCAAGCCGTTGCGTTCTGGCCCAGCCCGTCTCAATATTCCTTAGCATACTCATGGAGAAGACATGATGTTGTGAAACGGTGTGTAATCAACTGTCAGAACATGAAATAGTGAAACGGTATTGTGCAATCAACATTGAGAACATGCAATAATGAAACGGTATTCTGTAATCAACATTTAGAACATGACATAGTGAAACAGTAGTGCTGAGTCTGTAGTAAAAAACCATGTAATTAACAGTGAGAGATCGAAATGGTACAACATCAGTGCTCTAACTAAAATGAGAACATGCCATGGTAAAACATCAGAGGCATAACATGGTATGACATAGATGTGCAAGTGATATCATGCATGGCTGGTATACAATGTACAGACAGAGTTGATACCTTGATGCTTCTCAATGCACCAACATCGTTTGCAAACTCTGCTAGAGGAGTTATGTCTTTGTTTACGGGTCTCGTGATGTTGGCGAGAATACCATCCCAAACACTGACACCTCGGTCTGTGGATGACATGAAACAATATATCGCATAATTTATGGCTTTTCATATTTCATTGAATCTCGTAAGGCGCATACTACAGAAACAAGCTCATCACATACGAGGGAGCTTCAAATGAAAACCTTAAATGCTGTGTGTGTGTGCGTGTGCGTGTGCGTGTGTGAATATATTCTGAAAAAGTAAAGAGCAAATGTGTCGTTTCTCGATGTAGTCACCATTGCGTTCAATGCAAGTCCTCCAGCGCCGATAAAGTGCTTGAATTCATGTAGAAAACAATTCTCTGGGGTCACTATTCGGTGTTCCTAACCAAGTCGTGACCAGTCTGTCACAGAAGTCGCGCCTTTTTCAAACTTCCTACTCAGTTCATACATAAAATCAACCGTCTTTGTTTCCCAAGACATTTTCTGAAATGCGTTTCAGGCGGGGTCAGACCAGACCTCACCAGCCGAGGTCAAACTTGAACATCCGCACCGATGCCAGGGCAACTAACAACGAGTGCCTGGAAGAGGCTAAAATAAATTAGGACATTATGTTAGTTATTAGTCAGTTGCATACGATTTACAGGACGTCGCAGTCAATCTCGGCATTTTTTGGCTGTTTGTGATTTCTTCAGGCTTGGCTATGGGAATGTTATTCCCATGGGAATCTTATGGGAAAGGTCGCATGGGATGGGATGGGACAGGCATAACTTACCATGGGATGGGATGGGACGGAAAAATATGTCGCATGGACAAGCCTGCCAGGCTTGGCCATGGGAATGTTATTCCCATGGGACTCCCATTTGAAAGGTCCCATGGGATGGGATAGGATGGGATGGGACAGAATAATATGTCCCATGGACAAGCCTGGATTTCTTGGCAAGTTTACGTTCAGTAATTTGGCATTGCTTTCTCAACTACCGACACTCATATCATTATATGAACACCAACGCAAGGCTGTCTGCTGCCAAATCGCCCGCAGCTCTGTTTCCAGCGCGGTAGACAGGTTTACGAATTGCATTGGTAAGCCCTTCGCCGTAGTGCCAGCCATTATATATATACATACAACTATAGGAAATAGGCAAACAGCTTTCATTGATCTTGTAATGAGAAGCGTGGCATTTGAGAACATCGTAAAGACAGTAATGATTAGCGTAAAATTGACAGAGTCATATAGAGAGAGAAATAATGCTGGATGGACTGAGAAGGCAGCATGGAGGAGTATCTTCAGCAGGTTTCACCCACAACACCCAGGACCCCGATCTGTGGCACATCTATCTCAGCTGGCAGGACACGTGATGCTGATGTAAAATGCGGATTCGAACACATGATCATCAGGTTGGCAAGCGAGCATCTAACCACTACTTCTACCGCGGTTCCCAGCACGATGAAGGCTAATAGACTACAATGGCTGGGGCATATAGAAAGAATGGAAGATAATAGGGAAACAAAACTCGCTTACACTCAGGAAATAAATGACCGTAGACCCCGAGGTAGACCAAGAAGACGGTGGAGAGATAATATATATATACAGACCTACAAGTACTTGGAATCAACGACTGGCAAGAGAAGGTCCACCAGAGAGACGAATGGAGACGGATTGTATCTGCGGCAAAGAACCTCAATGGCTCGGAAAGCTGAAGAAGAAGAAGAAGAAGATAAGCAAGTACGTGATTAAATTGCGTAAGTAAGCAATTAGGTAAGTAATTATGTAAATAATTAGGCAAGCAATTAAGTAAGTAATAATTAAGTAATAATTAAAAGAAGGACACAGGGAATAACAGAGTCCATGGGAATATCGATACACGAAGCCCATAAGCGGGCACTCTCAAGATGTTTATACTTCACCTCGACAATGCAAGGTACAAGAAGAACAAGATAAGATGAGATGAGAATAATTAAGTAAGTAAGTAATTAAATAAGTAAGTAATTAAATAAGTAATCAAGTAGGTAATCAAGTAAGTAAGCAATTACGTAATTAAGTAAGTAAGTAATTATGCAAGTAATTAAGTGACGGACCCTGTTACATGAGTTAAATCGCATCGGACATTCTGTGCAAGACCTACATTTGTGTAGACCAGTCGGTACTGGGTGGGTTCTGTGGTCAGTGTCACACTGGGTGGGTTCTGTGGTCAGTGTCACACTGGGTGGGTTCTGTGGTCAGTGTCACACTGGGTGGGTTCTGTGGTCAGTGTCACACTGGGTGGGTTCTGTGGTCAGTGTCACACTGGGTGGGTTCTGTGGTCAGTGTCACACTGGGTGGGTTCTGTGGTCAGTGTCACACTGGGTGGGTTCTGTGGTCAGTGTCACACTGGGTGGGTTCTGTGGTCAGTGTCACACTGGGTGGGTTCTGTGGTCAGTGTCAAACTGGGTGAGTTCTGTGGTCAGTGTCACACTGGGTGGGTTCTGTGGTCAGTGTCACACTGGGTGGGTTCTGTGGTCAGTGTCACACTGGGTGGGTTCTGTGGTCAGTGTCACACTGGGTGGGTTCTGTGGTCAGTGTCACACTGGGTGGGTTCTGTGGTCAGTGTCACACTGGGTGGGTTCTGTGGTCAGTGTCACACTGGGTGGGTTCTGTGGTCAGTGTCACACTGGGGGGGGGGGGGTTCTGTGGTCAGTGTCACACTGGGTGGGTTCTGTGGTCAGTTTGACAATGGGTGGGTTCTGTGGTCAGTGTCACACTGGGTGGGTTCTGTGGTCAGTGTCACAATGGGTGGGTTCTGTTGTCAGTGTCACACTGGGTGGGTTATGTGGTCAGCAGTGTCACACTGGGTGGGTTCTGTGGTCAGTGTCACACTGGGTTGGTTCTGTGGTCAGCAGTGTCACACTGGGTAGGTTCTGTGGTCAGTGTCACATTGGGTGGGTTCTGTAGTCAGTGACACACTGGGTGGGTTCTGTGGTCAGTACACACTGGGTGGGTTCTGTGGTCAGTACACACTGGGTGGGTTCTGTGGTCAGTGTCACATTGGGTGCGTTCTGTGGTCAGTGTCACACTGGGTGAGTTCTGTGGTCAGTGTCACACTGGGTGGGTTCTGTGGTCACTGTCACACTGGGTTGGTTCTGTGGTCACTGTCACACTGGGTGGGTCCTGTTGTCAGTGGCACACTGGGTGGGTTCTGTGGTCAGTGTCACACTGGGTGGGTTCTGTGGTCAGTGCCACACTGGGTGGGTTCTGTGGTCAGTGCCACACTGGGTGGGTTCTGTGGTCAGTGTCACACTAGGTGGGTTCTGTTGTCAGTGGCACACTGGGTGGGTTCTGTTGTCAGTGGCACACTGGGGGGGGGGGGTTCTGTAGTCAGTGGCACACTGGGTGCCTTTACTTCCCAACACATTTCTTATTACCGATGGTGAATCTGGGAGCCAGGATCAGCTGTTAACATCCCATTCCGCCAGTTGCAGGACGTTGCGATCAAGCCCATGTTCGTCTTCTAGCCAATTTAGCTTTAAGTAGTTTCTATTGCTTTCTGAACGGGGAACTCAACATGTAAGTGAAACTGACCGATATAATGAATCAACTCACTGCCCATCAGCGCACATGAAGTTTAAGAGCGAGCACTGTTAACCTATCTTTCCTCACCTTGTGGCAGGTCGTCATAACCGGACGCTGAGACACCAAAGGAGAAGTTGGCAGGAAACTGGCCGTAAAATGTGGCATTCTGGTATAGAAGATGTGAAGGCCGTTTAGGATCGGTGGGTGTTCCTGGAATGAAGCCGTTGGCCCTGTTTGAAGAGAGATTTTACAGGTGTATGAAGCGTTAGAGAAGGCTGTTTTTACAGGTGTATGAAGTGTTAGAACCGGCTCCGTGGCCGAGGGTTTAGCAGCTTTCTCCGCTAACTCCGAATACTCTCGTCATGTGACGCGACGAGAATTAGCAGTGGTTCGAATCGCAAAAGTGACTTATGAGAGTATGGAGCCGGTCGCTCAGAAAGTCGTGGCGTGCTGATGAGCGTAATCTAGCCTAGGAATCAACATACAGCTGAAAGATGCTGGTGTTGACCGCAATATCCTGAAACAGGATGGAAACGCGGGAAAAAAAATGAAGTGTTAGACCACATATAATAGGCCAGGGCATAATGATATGGGCTGACCAGTTCCCTTCCAGGCCATCACCTTTCCTTCTCAAATAATTCTCAGAGAATTCTGAAAATCCAACCCAATCTAATCTAATCCAGTCTTTGAAGGAAGATGTTTAGGTCCTGTTCATCTGTCTGTCTATCGATAGGTTATAGCTGGAGTATGTCTGTCTGTCGATGGGTTATAGCTGGGGTATTATGTTTGTCTGTCGATGGGTTACAGCTGGGGTATGTCTATCTCTCTGTCTGTCGATAGGTTATAACTGGGGTTTATCTGTCTGTCTGTCGATGGGTTATAGCTGGGATATTATGTCTGTCTGACGATGGGTTATAGCTGGGATATTATGTCTGTCTGACGATGGGTTATAGCTGGGGTCTGTCTGTCTGTCGGTAGTTTATAGCTGGGGTATTTATGGTGTTTCCTTTCAGCTTGCGATTTCGGAAATATGTTAGCTTGTTTTGCTTCCTGCGGATGTTGCTTGTTGTTGTTTAGTTCTTTGTTGCATTCGTCTCTGAACATGGTCTCCTTTATATTGTCATGAGTGGGTGTCTCCAGGGCTATGTGGTTAAGACGCTTCCCTCGCGCTCTGAGGTTGAGGGTTCGATTCTAGGCTACGACGTTCGATTCACACTGTCTTTGTATCTGTCTCAGACTTTCTCCCACTCTCTTTCTCACTTACACTCTCTAAGTCTCTCTCTCTCTCTCGTTTTCTCTCTCGTTTTCTCTCTCTCTCTCTCTCTCTCTCTCTCTCTATATATATATATATTTTCTCTCATTTTCTTCATTCTCTCTCTCTCTCTCTCTCAATTTCTTCTTCACACTCTCTCAGTCTCTTCCTCTCAAACTATCTCTCAATCTCTTCCTCACTATGTTTCTCACTATCTCTCAATCTCACCATTCAACCAACCAACAAACCAATCATTCAACCATCCAACCAATGAACTAACCATCTAACCAAATAACCATCCAATCATCCAACCTACCAACCATTCAATCTGCTAACTTACCATCCAATCAACCAACCAACCAACCAATGAACTAGCCGTCTAACCAATCAGACATCCTATTATCTAACTAACCAATTATTCAATCAATCAACTATTCAACCAATCAAACATTCAATCAACCAACCATTCAACCAACCATCCAGTCAATCAACCAAGCAACCAACCATCTAATCAAACAATTATACAATCATTCAACTAACCAAAGTATCAACTAACCAATGTATCAATCAACCAAGCAACAAACCAATTAACCAACCAAACAACCACTCATCTAACCCAAGAACGATCCAACCAACCAACCAATTAACCATCAAACCAACGATACCTGGGTGTCATACTATCTGGGCTTCTGCAATTCACATAATACAAGACATTATGACACACATACGTCCAGCGACTTACTTGAAGAGCTCATAGAGGTATCTGGCCGAGGCTTTAGGAGTCCTGGTTCTGTTTGGGCTGCTGTAATCCACCGAGTACACGCCAAACTTTTCTGAGTAACCTCTTGACCACTCGAAATTGTCTATCAGTGACCAGCCGGTGTAACCTTTCACGTTGATCTTGTCAAGGACGATGGCTGAGGAGAAAGACAAAAACATAAAAATGTAGACAAGGTGTATTAGAAATTCAAAACAATATATTATTTATGAAGTGAATCAATAATAACATTGGCTAAAATACCAAGTGCTTAGTCACTGATATTGTTGTAATGTGAAGTCGGTTATCATGGAACATTTGCTTATTAGCAATCATAGAGTTATTTTTTTTTTTTTTAAACGCGTATCGTATACCGTATACGACGAGAAATAATAGATTGCTCAAATTTATCGAAGCATTATCGATTAAGAGATTCAAGCTTATGCTATGCAAATAGAAGTACTTCCTGTTAAATTTGAGACTTCCGTGCGGATAACATACTCAACATTCGAACACTATCAGTGATTATGCACTTAGTATTTCAGCTATATCATTCATTTATTCACTTCATATAGTATATAACTCTGCAGTATGCACCTGATAAGATGTAGCGAGATATGCCAGACAATAAATGGTGCAACATATAGTTTGTGACTTCTGTGTTTATATTGTATTATCTATGGTGGTTTAATGTAAAGTTCCGAGCCCTATGATGCTATCTCAATGGTTAGATATGAATTCTGTCCGTATTCCATAGCTGTGGGTTCATGTGTATTATAAATATGGCTAATGAAGAGACCTTTACAAAGGTGCCTAGACGGTCTTGCGTGGAAGTACACTTGTTTCTGCAGCGAGGCGCTGTCATTATGCGGAGGTGACAGGTTCGAATCCCGGTCGGTAACTGGCTTTCGATTTGTATGTTGTCTAGTCTCTACTTCCTTCTTCTCACTTCTATTAGCGCCAAACAGTACATGTGTGTTTATTTATTAAATTATATTAGGATGTTTTGTGTTGCCAGCTTGCTGAGAAGGATATCTGTATACAGAACATCCCGTCGCATTAACCTGCCAGGTATTCGCCAGTTTGGACTTGTACAGTGAGCTTGTCTAACCACGATTTAGATTATATCGGACACAACCCACTGATCTTTCATCGGATATAACCCACTGACCTTTCAACGGTCATAACCCACTGACCTTTCAACGGACATAACCCACTGCCTTTTCAACGGTCACAACCCACTGACCTTTCAATGGACATGACCCACTGACCTTTCAACGGACAAAACCCACTGACCTTTCAAAACATTGTTGATGTACTCCTGATAGTAGTAGATCCGGTAGGAATCATCCAGTGAGGAGTTCCGGTCCGAGACGCCATTTTCCGTGATGTATATTGGAATATTACCATAATGGTTGCGGACAAAGTTCAGGTTCTTGCGAATGCCAATTGGGTTCACCCGCAACCAGCTCGACCCAGACCTGCGGATGAATCCAATGCTTTGGTTATCAACCCTTTTTTGGGTATGGGTGCATGCATGTGAGTGCGCGTGTGTGTGTTTGTGAGTGTGGAGTGCGTGTCCGTGGGTGGGAGTGTGTGTGAGTGAGTGTTCGTGGATTTGATCCCCGAACACAACAGTTAGTACACTGATGCTACCATAGACAGAGTATGACAAGATCCTCGAACTTACTACAATTTCCAGTATGATATCACGACTTAGATTATGAACTGGCGCCAGTAAAGAGAAGGTATAACTACTGTGAGGTTATAGTAGTCAAGATAAAGTAAGGGTGTATAAATTATGTATGTTTTGGTAGTCAAGAGAAAGTAAGGGTGTATAACTTATATAAGGTTATAGTAGACGAATGAAGAGAAAATCTTAGCGTCTTAAACGTCTTAAAAGCCAAGGGGATCGATTTCATTGCCCCGGGTTTTATCCCGTATGGCTCGTTTTCTTTCCGCAGCGCGACCTATAGAAAGCATCGCACAAAGCACGAACTCCGTAGCTCCAGCGACGACCCCCAGAAGTCTCAGAGAAAAATACCCTCGTGAACCGAAAGACGTAGCCTGTAATCGAACCCACAACCTTCAGAACGTGAGACAGACGGCTTGATCACTTCGCCACGGAGACTCCCGCTGAAGAGAAAGTAAGATCTATAACTTATGTGAGGTTATGGGTGTTCGTCCATCACGAATGACGAAGACCATTCATTCATTGCATCTTTTGATTTGATGAAGAACGAATGACTTGCGCTTTAGTTTGGGAGAAAGAGAAAGTAAGGGAGTATAACTTATGCAAAGTTATAACAGGCGAATCAAGAGAAAGTAATCTTGTATGACTTATGTAAGGTTACAGTAGACGAATAAAGAGAAAGAAAGAGAATAAAGAATAAAGAGGTTATAGTAGCAAGAGAAAGTAAGGACATATAATTTGTGAAAGATCCAAGTAAAGAAATGAAGAGAATGTAAGATTGAAGAACTCACGTAAGCCAGTCTGGGTTTTTGTATGTGACCACCCGCTGATCCCCATAATAGCCCTCGCCACTGGGCCCCTCGTAGGCTACATTACTGGTGTAGTGGTTGAGGCCGAGGAAGTCCGCTGTACCTGGATAGGGAATGACACGGGAGTTCGAATTATACACAGGAGTAGGCATTATACACATGAGTAGGCACTATGCATAGGATTCGACACTATGCACAGGATTAGACACTATGCACAGGATTAGACACTATGCACAGAAGTAGGCAGGATACAAATGATTTGACATGATACATAGGAGTAGACACGATAGACAGGAGTAGGCATGATTCACATTAGTAGGCGCGATACGCAGGAGTAGGCAGAATACAAAGGAGAAGGCAAAGGAGTAAACATGATTCACAAAAGTAAGCACGATACGCAGGTAGGAGAAGAATTAAGTCAAAATACTGTCAATCTACTTATCATTACTACTATTACATATATCTTTGCTATGGCACCATCATCATTCTCATCTGTTACATCATCATGATCATCATCATCATCATCATCATCATCATCATCATCATCATCATCATCATCATCATCATCATCATCATCATCATCATCATCATCACCATCATCATCAACATCTAATCACCATCGTCAATATCACTGTCATCAAGATCAACATCATCACCGTCGTCCTTGTAATCATCATCAACGTAGAGACACAGAAGATGGGAGATCAACATCGTAAAAAATCAGAAGACGGGAGAGCTTCAAAACAGAGACATAGACAAGGCGAGATCGTCATTGTAGAGAAACAGAATAGGGGAGATCTTCAACGTAGAGATACACAATAGGGTAGATCTTCAACGTCCAGCGGAAAGCTGCATTGACTGCCTCCACCTCCATTCTTAAGCTAGATGGTGTGGTATCATATACCAGGCTCTCCTGCACCAAACGTCGACCATTAGCCTTTGCCAAGAAACCCCATGCACTTCTACTACCTCTCAACACCGAACCATCTGTGTAGATAATCACATCACCCGGGCGAGCATTATCCTGAATTAGTTGCTGGATTTCCACTTCCGTGGCCCCTGCTGGCCACTCCCTGCACTCCCGGCTCAATGTGATTATAACTCTGCACAAGTCTGACTGCTCCGCTGGCACTCTGACCCACTCCTCTCAACGCCTAATGTTCTCCAAGGGGCACACCTGTCTGATCGTATCCTCCGCCGGAGCCATCCATGATTTCCCTCTTATCAGTCGCTGACCTTTAACTGCGTCCAGCGCCTCATGCAACGGGTGATCTGTGTCTGCAGCTACTGAGGTATGCCTTCGCCTGCATCACCTTGAGTCTACCAGCAACAGTCGGCAGACCAAGGATGTACCGCATACACACCACTGGGGTGTCTCTGGTGCATCTCAGAATGACCCGCATAGCCTCGTTCTGTATGCGCTCCAATCTCACCAGCTGACTCTATGAGACAGTGAGCAGTCCTAGTCCATAATCAATAACTGAGAGGATCAAGTGCTGGTATAGTGTGAAGAGCATTCTCTGCTCTATGTCCATTACAGCCATAGTTTTAAGTGCATTGAGTCCCTTTTGAGATCTTGTCACGACCGTCTCCACATGGTCCTTGAAGGACAGGCTCCTGTCAAATGTGAATGACACATGTGTAGAGTGAGAGAGAAAGAGAACGGGAGAGAAGGAGAGTAGGCTGGTTAGCATGACAGATTAGCATACAGGAAAATCAGCAGTCCGGTAGAGACAGAAGAGATGAATATGATGTCTCCTCCGCTCAGCAATGCCGGACATAATGGCGAGAACATACACCACGTTACCATTGATACGCGCTTTCTCTTGGGGAGTGAACTCTGGCAGCCTGGATGTGGTCAGCCCTTGGCTCAAGCTGGCATTGGCCACAAACTCTTTCATGACTTCCGGATAGTCGCCATTGACAAAGATGGGATGGGCGAACCAGCCAATGAAAAACTGCACTGCTCTGTCTGCAGCCTCGATGTCGCTTTGTTTCGTTGGATCTTCGGGGTCGTACCAATCACAGTTCAGGGTGATTCCAACTTGACCTGTATTTGAAAATACGTTTGTTAACGTGTGTTGCTTAAACTCACAATACTACTTTGAGTGGCATTTAAACTAACTACTTTGAGAGACTTTCAAACTAACTTCTCTGAGAAACTTTAAACTAACTACTTTTAGAGACCTTTACACTAACTGCTTTGAGAAACCTTTAAACTAACTACTTTGAGAGACTTTTAAATTAACCACTTTGAGAGACCCTAAAACTAACTGCTATGATAGACTTTTAAAATAACTACATTGAGATACCTTTAAACTAATTACTTTGATAAGCCTTTAAACTAACCGTTAACAATCTACTTTGAGAAGCATTGCTTGCATACTAACCACTTTGAGAATCCTTGTAAGCTCACTATTTTATAAGGCTTGCAAACTGATTACTTTAAAATGCCTTGTAAACTATCTTGATGCGACTTGCAAATTAACTTCTTTGAAATCAGTTTTACTCTAACTACATTGATAAACCTTACAAACTAAATACGTTGAAAAGCCTTGCAAATCAGCTCTGTCGTTGCTCCTAGTAAATCACCTACTCTAAGAACCTTGTACGTCACCTTAAAAAAAAAAAAAAAGAACCTGTTAAACTATGTAGCGTACCATTTTGAGAAATCTTGTACATTCACAGTTTTGAGAATCCCTGTACACTCACAATTTTAAGAATCCCTGTACACTCACCATTTTGAGAGGCCTTGAACTTGTCCTGGTACAGATGGTAAGTCTCGGCATGGGCCTTAATGATATGGTGAGCCACACGGTAAGGACCATCCTCGATATCCTTCAGTCCTGGAGCATCTTGTCCCACCCCGTGTCCCAGGACACTGGTCACCCACGGCTCATTGAAAGTGATCCACTTGCTAACCTGGTTTTGTTTAGAGCAAAACAAAATTCCACAAGTAAGTGGTTGTTGGCGGTGTGTCGGAGCTGAGGTGCTAGTACAATATAGCAAGTAGGCTACTACAATAACCAGAGCTGAACAGAACCAGCTAAAAGGAAGGACAGGCTGTGCGACTGGAGTATGTCTGCTCATAGGGCACATCAATCCATCACCATCATCATCATCCACGTTTGCTGTCAAATGTCGCGGGGAGGATAGTTGACGAGCCAGATCCCGATGAGTGGCACTGGATAGTGTCATTCTTTGTGATTGTAGTATTTTCAATGACTGTGCACTGTTTGAAAATATTGCCGGTCCAAGTTTTGTATTTACTTATTATGTTGCATGAACTTTACAGGGTGAATACAAAACTCGGACGAGCAATATTTTCAAACGCTGCACAGTCATTACAAATACACCCTGTACCAGTGGTTCTCAACCGGTTGGGAATTCCCCCCATCCCCAGGGGACATTTTAGGGCTTGCAAAGGTGAGAAGGAGGGGGGGGGGAGGGAGAGATTAAGATTATTTCAAGATCGCGTTAATACAAGAACCGATTACTTGATATCGTTTTACCCTCCATACTTTACGGTTCTGTACTTCTTGCCCTTCTGAAATTAGTTTTATAACGTAAGTAGACCCACAAATCATGTGTTATGTAGACGTCTAGACTTGTTCTAGTATGTGTTATTAAATATACTGCGTAAAAAGGGGGCGGGGGTAGGGAGATTTATAGGGAGGAAATTCAAAAGGGGGAACGATATTCTAAACATATGGTGAAGGGGTGCATAAGCCAAAAAGGTTGAGAACCACTGCCCTATACAATGTCTTTGATGTGGTCATAGTCAGATGTGACATAAGTAGCTAAAGTAGTACCATAGTAGTTGTTGCGGCTGGGATGTGAAGTGTGAGGCCTTCACATATTCTAGGCCATGTCATATGATGTGGGGTGCCCAGTTCCCTTCCTCGTCGCCTTTAATGTCCACACTATTCCCAGACAATTCTGAAAATTGTCTTGTAGCCACTTTTACGACACTGGGTTAATCCGGGTGGTGGGCGATTTTACCCCGGCGTCTGCTGGTGTTTCCACCCCGACCACTGTCTGACAGGCAAGCACGCTAACCATTATGCCAATGCCACTGAAGTAGGCAACTAAAATTAATATTATTATTATTATAAATATCACCTGTGGCTGGTGTGAACCCATACTGTGATTGGTGTGAACCTATACTGTGATTGGTGTGAACGCATACTGTGATTTGTGTGAATCCATACTGTTATTGGTGTGAATCCATACTGTGATTGGTGTGAATACATAATACGACTGGTGTGAATCCATACTATGATTGGTGTAAATCTATTCTATGACTGGTGTGAGTACATTCTGTGATTGGTGTGAACCAATACTATGATTGGTGTGAATAAATACTGTGAATGGTGTGAACCAATACTGTCATTGGTGTGAATCCATCCTGTCATTGGTGTGAATCCATACTATGATTGGCGTGAGTGCATACTGTGATTGGTGTGAACCAATACTATGATTGTTGTGAATCAATACTGTGAATGGTGTGAACCAATACTGTCATTGGTGTGAATCCATAATATGATTGGTGTGAATCCATAATATGACTGGTGTGAATCCATACTGTGATTGGTGTGAATCCATACTGTGATTGGTGTAACTCCATAATATGATTGGTGTGAATTCATACCGTGATTGGTGTGAACCTATTATATGACTGGTGTGAACCTATACTGTGAAAGACAGGGTTTGTACAACAACAACAACAACAACAACAACAACAACAACAACCAAATAAAATATACAGCGAAAGAAATAAATATTCCTCTAGAAATTGTACGAGGGGAAGTCAATAAGTAAGTCACAAATGGCTGTAGAAAAATAACTAAATATGATAACAACTTGAAACCTATTTATTTTTATGCATACATTTTCCCTTTATTTCTCAACATAATTTCCACCAACATTGATGCACTTATCTCATTGTTTTATCAGTCCGCCTACACCGGCTGCATAGACCTGCGTGCTCTGTTTTCTAAACCACGTTTTCACTTCACATTCAACTTCGGCGCCATTCGCGAAATGTCTCCCACCAATGTGGATTTTCAGTAGACCAAAAAAGTGGAAATCGCTAGGGGCTAAGTCGGGATTGTAAGGTGGATATTCCAGAACTTCCCACCTTAGTTGGTTAATTTTCTCCTGAGTTAATCGAGCCGTATGTGGTCTGGCATTGTCATGAAGAAGCAACACTCCTCTAGACAGCAGTCCTGGACATTTTCTTCGAATTGCATCATGAAGCATCGATAGAACTTCACAGTACGATTCAGAATTCACATTCTCACCTTTCTTCTTGAAATTGATTAAAAGCACTCTTTGACAATCCCAGAACAGTTAGCATAACCTTCCCTGCTGATGGCGTAACCTTGAATTTTTGGACACAAGGCGAAGAAGGGTGTTTTATACCCAGCCATGCACCGCTTTACGGGACAAACATTTGTCAGCATAAACAGGAGGCTTTCATTAGGAATGTCCTTTGCAGGCAGTCCTTTTGTCCACACACACACAAAAAAAAAAAAAAAAAAAAAAAAAAAAAAAAAAAAAAAAAAAAAAACGCACAATAGCACGTTGCTCTTTGGTTGTACACTCCGTAAGTACAGTCGCCATATTGGTTATGCGCCGCGCATGCGCATGAGACACCTAGCGCCACCCGCCGAACGGGAATATAAAGTTCAATGTTGCTGTCATCTAATGACACCTGTAGAAAACATCAACTACATTTACCTGCCATCCCACAGAACTGTGTGACTTACTTATTGACTCGCCCTCGTATTTACAGTAAGTGAGTAGGAAACAGAAGCACTCTACTAGCAATTGCGTTTACAATAATGATTACGGTACTTGCCTTCGTGCCAAATTCATTGAAGCAGAGCTCAGCAAAGTCCTTGTACCACTGTACCACGGCTGGGTTGTACCATCCGCCTAGGTCTTGTAGGCCTTGAGGCAGATCCCAGTGGTAGATGGTCACCATTGGCTTCACACCTGGGGATGATGTACTGTCACATGATACGACAGACACGGTGAGACAATACTGTCACATGATACGACAGAAACAGTGAATGTATACTGTCACATGATACAACAGAAACAATGAATGTATACTGTCACATGATACGACAGAAACAGTGAAACTATACTGTCACATGATACGACAGAAACAGTGAATGTATACTGTCACATGATACAACAGAAACAGTGAATGTATACTGTCACATGATACAACAGAAACAATGAATGTATACTGTCACATGATACGACAGAAACAGTGAAACTATACTGTCACATGATACGACAGAAATACCGAGACTATACTGTCACATGATACGACAGAAACAGTGATATTACTCTTGTGGCGGATTCGTCAATGGAAGTGAGGTCACTTTTGTATCTGGTACGTCAGTATGAAGACATCGTGAAGGCAATGTGAAGACAATATGAAGATAGTGTGAGGAGAATATGAAGACAATGGGAAGACAATCGGAAGACAATGTGAACATAATATCAAGACGACTTGAAGACAAAACCAAGACGATGTGAAGACATCGTGAAGCAAGTGTGAAGACAATGTAAAGACAATATGAAGATAAAGTGAAGACTGTGAAAACAATGTTTAGACAATATGAAGACAGTGTAAAGACAATATGAAATCTACATAAAGTCTATATCAAGACAATATGAAGACAGTGTAAAGACAATATGAAATCTACATAAAGTCTATATCAAGACAATATGAAGACAGTGTAAAGACAATATGAAGTATATCTGAAGACTATGTGAAGTCTGAAAACAATGGGATTGCAGTGTGAAGTCAAAATAAGTACAGTGTAGAGACAAAACTGTCATTTACTGCCAACATAGTGCCTTGCGGTGTATGGCGGGGGGGGGGGGGGGGGGAATTTGAGCCTGAGGAATTAAGGTCGCCTGGCTAGTGCAGTCGCCGCGAACTGTGCAGGCTAGTTTTCTTTTTGTCCACGACAGAAAAAACTTCACACCTTACCGAAGATTCGAACCCGGGTCTCCCGAAGGAGAAGCCGGCATTCTAGCCACTCGGCCAGCCGCCAATGTAAAGACAATATGAAAAGAATGACAAGAAAATGTTTACACAGTATAAAAAACTGTACTATAGAGATGAACACAGTGTAAAGCTGATTATTTGGTTGTTCCGGGATTTGAATTTTAAAAATTGAGCACAACCCACTACTGGCAACGCTGATCGCATTCTGGTATGAACCTAAGGCCCATCCACGTCAATATGGAAGCACTATACTCGAGTTTCGCTCTCGTTTGAGCTCGTCAGTAGTGCATATCCCTGACCGGATCCGGAAACAAGCCCCGGATCACTGGCGTGTGAAGCGGGTATGTAACCACGCGGCACACGCTGGCCACGCCAAATTATCACAACATAATATCACAACGTTACCCATCGTAGGCTATGCTCAAGATTGCCCAATCGCCGCGACTGACGTCCGTCAATCGATGTGGACCCGAACGATCAGGACTTCTCACTGGCAAGGAACACCAGGCCTCCTAAAATCAATAACCCGGTCAGGGATATGCACTACTGACGAGCTCAAACGAGAGCGAAACTCGAGTATAGTGCTTCCATATTGACAGTGTAAAGCAACTGTACTATTGCAATGAACACAGTGTAAATCATCTGTACTATAGTGATGAACACCGTGTGAAAAAAGTGTACCCATAGCGAAGAACACCGTGTAAAGAAACGTACCTATAGCAATGAGCTTGTCTAAAAGTCTGTTGTAGTAATCCAGGCCAGCCTTGTTTGAGGGCAGAGTTCCGTTTGGTAGCACCCTTGACCAGGCGATGGAAAACCGGTAGTGGGTCATCTGGTCAGGCAAATCAAAGCAACATGATCAGTTTTAATGGAGGCTTCTGTGAAACATCGTAGAAAAACACGTGTAAGAGAAGGAAAGGTATCAACAGTAGCGTGGCCCATAAAGGGTCGCTTATATTACTCAGAGGGACGCAGAGGTGTTTCCAAGGCACCAGGGCCGGGTTATATACTGGCCAAGACCTATTGACGCGTCCTCGTCGAGCGTCCTGGGCAACAGGTCCCTTCGGGGTCCTGGCTGAAGTCAATAGGATCGCCGATTCCTCCGAAGTCGGAGAGTGTCTGCCTGTATGGCGAGGAACCACCAGTCTGCACACCAATAAGCCAGACATGGGACAACGGATACTCACGCAAACCTCAGGTCCTGTATGACATCACACTGATGTTGGACAACAGGATGCCTTCATCCGACATACAGGACTTTGCGTTGGAGCTCAAGCCAACGAACACAAGCAAGCAAGCAAGCATATTACTCAGAGTAAAAGCTGGCGCCCTTAAGCGGAAGAGAGACCACTCCTACGGAGGAGATTTAAAATAGAAGAAATAAAAAATAAAAAATAAACCAACTATAAGATAAAAACAAATAAATAAAGATAGACTAGAGCAATAAAATGCTAAATAACAACCATCTTGATAAGAATATACCATCAAAACAATAAAACCAACAGTCTCATCTCATCTCACCATGTTCCTCTTGTACCTTGCGGTGTCGAGGTGAAGTATAAACTTCGTGAGAGTTCCCGAGTATGGGCTTCATATATCGATATTCCCATGGACTCTGCTATTCCTTCCGTCCAATGTTTACGTGGTCGGCCTCTTCCTCTGTTTCCATCTGGTCTGTACATCATTGCAGAACGGGCAACCATGACCGCGAGGTCATGGGCTAACGGGGCTATGGCTCGCCATAGGGGATGGACTCCTTGTGGTCAGATTAGTGTCCTAAACCTGCGACTGGCCTAGCAAGCCGGCAGGGGATCTTCATACTGCTCGTAGAAAAACTAAGAAAACCAACAGTAAATGAAAAAAAAACGATAGAAAAAAAAACAAAAAAACAACAACAACCAAAGACAATAAAACAGCGAGAAACAGATCGGGGTAAGTAGCTTACAGATTAAACACATGGATGTAAGTAGATTACAGGTTAAACACATGGATGTAAATAGATTACAGGTTAAACACATGGATGTAAGTAGATTACAGGTTAAACACATGGAGGTAAGTAGATTACAGGTTAAACACATGGAGGTAAGTAGATTACAGGTTAAACACATGGATGTAAGCAGATTACAAGTTAAACACTTGGTGGTAAGCAGATTACAAAATAAACACGTGGATGTAAACAGATTACAGGTTAAACACATGGATATAAGTAGATAATAAGTTAAACGATAGTAGGTCAGCATGGCCGAGTAGATAAGAACGCGTGTTCTTAATCATCCGGTGTGCTGATGCCGAGGTAAGGTATTCAACCCCTACACCGGACAGTTGGACTAAAATGTTGACTTATCGTCCTTGACTTGTGGACGTAAATTACAAATACCAATGAAGTCGGAGTGGGTTTCCCTGATGGCGAGGGTCACTATTAATAGGTAAAGCAAATTCACACGCAATATTCAGTCCAGCATTACTAGAAGTATTGTGTCTGGAGGACGCTTGAGTTCAAAGCGAGCGAGCGAGCGCAATAAAATGGTTTAACGATGGATGTAAGTCTAATAAACAATGGATATACTTATATTACAGGTTAAACAACTGAGGTAAGTAGATTACAAGTTAAACACATGGATGTAAGAAGATTCTAGTCTAAGGAAATATAGATAACTAGCTGACCCGGCCCGGCTTCGCCCAGTCCTTGGTGGGGAGCATCTCATTTAATTCATATAAGTAGTCATATAAGTTCCCGTTCCCGTTACGACTATCTGTCTGTCTGTCTGTCTGTCTGTCTGTCTGTCTGTCTGTCTGTCTGTCTGTCTGTCTGTCTGTCTGTCTGTCTGTCTGTCTGACCCGGCCCGGCATCGCCCAGCTCCTGGTGTGGAGCATCTCATTTAATTCATATAAGTAGTCATATAAGCTCACGTTCCCGTTCCCGACTATCTATCTGTCTGTCTGTCTGTCTGTCTATCTGTCTGTCTGTCTGTCTGATCCGGCCCGGCTTCGCCCAGCCCTTGATGGGGAGCATCTCATTTAATTCATATAAGTAGTCATATAAGTTCCCGTTCCCGACTGTCTGTCTGTCTGTCTGTCTGTCTGTCTGTCTGTCTGTCTGTCTGTCTGTCTGTCTGTCTGTCTAATCATTTATTGGTTGCAGTTAGAACAACCTTAGATAAACGAAGACCAACTTACAAAAAGCATTAGAAAGAGCACTTGAAAGATCTTTACATCTTCCCCAACAATTAACTTGGGTAAATGGAGCAGCGGCAGCAGCAGCAGAAGAAGAAAAAAAGGAGGAGTAGGAGCTGGGAGGAGGAAGAGGGAGGTGGAGGAGGGAGGAGGAGGGAGGAGTAGGAGGGAAGAAGAGATAGGCGGAGAGAGGAGGAGGAGGGAAGAGGAGGGAGGAGGAAGGAGGAGGAGTAGTAGGGAGGAGGAGGGATTAGGAGGAGGAGAGAGGAGGAGGAGGGAGGAGGAGGGAGGAGGAGGAAGGAGGAAGGAGGAAGGAGGATGAGGGAGGAGGAGGAGGCAGGAGGAGGGAGGAGGAGGTTGGAGGAGGAGGGGGAGGAGGAAGAGGGAGGAGGAGGAAGGAGAAGGAGGAGGAGGAGGAAGGAGGAGGAAGAGGGAGGAGGAAGGAGAAGGAGGAGGAGGAGGGAGAAGGAGGGAGGAGAAGAAAGCAGGAGGAGGAGGGGGAGGGGAGGTAGGAGGAGGGAGGAGGAGAGGGAGGAGGAGGGAGATGGAGGAGGAGGGAGGAGGAGGGAGGAGGAGGGAGGAGGAGGGAGGAGGAGAGAGGAGGAGGAGGGAGGAGGCGGAGGGAGAAGGAGGAGGGAGGAGGAGGGAGGAGGAAGATGGAGAAGGAGGAGGGAGAAGGAGGAGGGAGGAGAATGAGGGGGAAGAGGAGGAGGGAGGATGAGGAGGGAGGAGGAGGAAGAGGGAGGAAGAGGAGGGATGTGGAGGGAGGAGGAGGAGGGAGGAGGAGGAAGGAGGTAGAGGGAGGAGGAGGAGGGAGGAGGAGAGAGGATGAGGAGGGAGGAGGAGAAGGGAGGAGGAGGGAGGAGGAGAGGGAGGAAGAGGGAGGAGGAGGGAGGAAGAGGGAGGAGGAGGAGGAGGAGGAGGGAGGAAGAGGGAGGAGGAGGGAGGAGGGGGAGGACGTAGGAGGAGGAGGGAGGAGGAGGGAGGAGGAGGGAGGAGGAGGAGGGAGTAGGAGGAGAGATGAGGAGAAGGGAGGAGGAAGGAAGAGGAGTGATTAGGAGGAGGGAGGAGGGCGAGGAGGCAAGAGGAGGAAGAGGGAGGAAGAGGGAGGAGGAGGAAAGAGGAGGAAAGAGGAGGAAGAGGGAGGAGGAGGGAGGAGGAGGAGAAAGAGGGAAGAGGAGGATGGAGGAGGGAGAGGGAGGAGGGGGAGGGGAAGAGGAAGAGGGTAGGAGGTTTAGGAGGGGAGAGGAGGAGGAGGAATATAACTCATATGCCTGTAGATTTAATAATGGCTGAAGTTGTTCCATGTCTTCTTAGAGTTGGCGACAGTGTAAAGAAATATAAAATCTTCAAACTTGATAGAGATAAGGTAACTATTATTTATTTATTCTTTAAGCATAAAAAGATGAGTTACAATGTTATGCATTATGCATTATTTTTATGAAAACTTTGAAAATGCCTTAAAGATTGTATCATTATTTATTATAACTCATATGCCGGTACATAACTATGGACAAAGAGTTTATAAATCTTTGAAAACGATGCCACAATATGACTATAAGTTATACAGAAAAGTTATGCCCCTTGAAATAACTTTTACAGAGTTAAGTCCCCTGAGATATATGAAATTATAATGAAAAATGAAAAATGAAATAATATTGGGTAAGCAGCCGATTTCACACTAAAAAAATATCACAGTTGGCTGCGCTGGAATGAAAGTAAGACGTGTAGAAAATGTCATCTCAATCGGATGGGCCGTTCGCGAACGCATAAAGGACATACGGACATACAGACAGACGGAGATCGCCTTTTATATATAAGAAGATTAGATTACGCACATTTAGTGACAGAATGGTTTATAAAATTATGGATTGCCAATGCCTGCTCGACACAAGGCAGTTAAATAATAGGTAAATGAATGCATCTGTTTATATTTTATTGCTGCGTCAATTAATGCAAATTGACGCGAGTGTGACATAGTTGCTGTTGCAAATATACAAGTGTTATGTATGTCAGGAATCTATGGCAGGTCTAGTAAGGTATTTACTTGATCCTAGAAAAATACTGCTCATGAAGCATAGAGAAAATTGGAGGTATGGTGCTAGTCACAGGCGCTGGAACTTCAATTTCCCCCCCCCCCTCCCCCACCCACCCACATCACGGCGCCTAGCAGCAGCAGCAACAACAACAAAAACAGCAGCAACAATAACATTGTATGTTATATACATCCACAAGGCAGAGACTAACAATTTTCGTTGGTCACGGAATGAGAAGAGAGAAATTAGAGAACATCGCGATGACGCAAAAGATAAGTGGCCAAGAGACGGGCAGAGAGAAATGACCCTGGACAGTTTAACACGATGGAATGGTGGAATAGGCAATCTATAATCCACTTACTCATACATCCTGCATCTATAATCTACTTACCCTCATATCTTGAATCTATAATCTACTTACCCCCGTGTCCTGCATCTATAATCTACTTACTCCCGTGTCCTGCATCTATAGTCTACTTACCCCCGTGTCCTGCATCTATAATCTAGTTGTCCCCAAGTCCTGTATCTATAATCTACTTACCCCCGTGTCCTGCATCTATAGTCTACTTACCCCGTGTCCTGCATCTATAATCTACTTACCCCCGTGTCCTGCATCTATAGTCTACTTACCCCGTGTCCTGCATCTATAATCTAGTTGTCCCCAAGTCCTGTATCTATAATCTACTTACCCCCAAGTCCTGTATCTATAATCTACTTACCCCCATGTCTGTATCTATAATCTACTTACCCCCGTGTCCTGCATCTATAATCTACTTACCCCTGTGTCCTGAATCAACTGGATGTCCTCATCCAACTTGTGGTAGCTGTCGCAGGCAACATCTCCGTTGTCGTCGTTCTCTATGTGACCTGGGATGTGGGTGAAGTTGTCCCAGATACTGGGCCCCTTACCTGTGAGACAAATTTGAAATAAAGAAGCAGGTTGTGGAGATGAACGAATTTGGCATAATTGTAAATACTATCTAAACAGTAAAGCATGAAGCTAACAGACAGACAAAGAAAAAAGAGAGATAGAGAGAGAGAGAGAGAGAGAGAGAGAGAGAGAGAGAGAGAGAGAGAGAGAGAGAGAGAGAGAGAGAGAGAGAGAGGACGAACGAATGAACTTTATTTTCAAAGAGTAACAAATTGGGCGCCGGCTTCGTGGCTTAGAGGTTATGACTTTTCTCCGTAATCTCGTATACTCTCGTGGGTAACGGGATGACGGTGAGAATCAGCAGTGGTTCGAATCGCATCGGTAACTTACGGGGTATGTGAGCCGGCTGCTCAGAAAGCAATGGCAAACTACTGAGAGTAATCTTGCCAAGAAATCAACATACAGCTGAAAGATGCTGGTGTTGACAGCAATGTCCTGTAAAGGATATGCAAAACAAAAAACAAAAACAAAAAAACTAATTGGGCAGGCAGGCCCTTCTTACATTTGGCTCTTCCAATCACTCATCTTTTGTTCTTAAATAGTGCATGATATATTCACATACGAAAAAAAAAACATTGTCAAATAAATGTTTGTAAACGAGAGATATGGAGGGAGATAGAGATGGTGAAATAGATAGACATTCAGACGAACAGAGAAGGAGAGAGAGACAGAGAGAGAGAGAGAGAGAGAGAGAGAGAGAGAGAGCAGGAGAGGGTGAGACATACAAACACAACGACAGACACTCAGACCCATAGACAGGCACACATTATGACAGACAGAGAGAAACAGACAGCAAATTGTGAAAGAAAAAATACTACCATCCTCATTCCAAGCGCCCTCAACCTGGTAGGAAGCAGTGGCCAGACCCCAACTGAAGTCTTTAGGGAACTTGCCATAGAGGAAGTCATCGGTCAGCTGCACAGCTGTACCCCAGCCTCCCTTCTGTGTGTAGCCGTGTTTGAATCTGCAGGTACAATATACTGGAGTTACAGTGCGACTGAGTGGTTGAAATATTATATTGTTTATATATTTATTGTCTTTGGTGATTTAGTTAATGGATAGATTATATAAGGTGAATTGGTTAAGGATAGGTTATAGAAGGTGATTTGGTTAATGGATAGATTCCAGAGGGTTAATGGATAGGTTGTAGGGGATCATTTGGTTCATAGATAGATTGAAGAGGATCATTTGGTTCACAGATAGATTGGAGGCGGTAATTTAGTCAATGGTTAGATTGTGTAGGGTGATTTTGTTAATGGATATATTGGAGAGGGTGATTTGGTTAATGGATAGATTATAGAGGGTGATTTGGTTAATGGATAGATTGGAGAGGGTAATTTGGTTACTGTATAGGTTGTAGAGGATCATTTTGTTCATAGATGGATTGAAGAGGATAATTTGGTGTATGGATAGATTGCAGAGGATCATTTGGTTCACAGATTGATTGTAGAAGATCATATGATTCACAGATAGACTGGAGAGGATAATCTGGTTCACAGATACACACACACACACACGCACGCACGCACGCACGCACGCACGCACGCACGCACACACACACACACACACACACACACACACACACACACACATATATATATATATATAATCTCATCTCATCATTTTTCTCTTGTACCTTGCGGTGTCGAGGTGAAGTATACACAGCGGGAGGGTGCCCGCTAAGTAATATATATATATATTATATACACACACATATATTGCAGGGGATGATTTTGTCTCGGAAAGATTATAAAGGGTGATTTTGTTCATGGGTAGATTGTAGAGAATGATCTGGTTCATGGGTAGGTTGTAGAGAATTATCTGGTTCATGGGTAGGTTGTAGAGAATGATCTGGTTCATGGGTAGGCTGTAGAGAATGATCTGGTTCATGGGTAGGTTGTAGAGAATGATCTGGTTCATGGGTAGGTTGTAGAGAATGATCTGGTTCATGGGTAGGTTGTAGAGAATGATCTGGTTCATGGGTAGGTTGTAGAGAATGATCTGGTTCATGAGCAGGTTGTAGAGAATGATCTGGTTCATGGATAGGTTGTAGAGAATGATCTGGTTCATGGGTAGGTTGTAGAGAATGATCTGGTTCATGGGTTGGATATAGAGAATGATCTGGTTCATGGGTAGGTTGTAGAGAATGATCTGGTTCGTGGGTAGGTTGTAGAGAATGATCTGGTTTATTGGTAGGTTGTAGAGAATGATCTGGTTCATGAGTAGGCTGTAGAGAATGATCTGGTTCATGGGTAGGTTGTAGAGAATGATCTGGTTCATGGGTTGGTTGTAGAGAATGATCTGGTTCATGGGTAGGCTGTAGAGAATGATCTGGTTCATGGGTAGGTTGTAGAGAATGATCTGGTTCATGGGTAGGTTGTAGAGAATGATCTGGTACATGGGTAGATTGTAGAGAATTATCTGGTTCATGAGTAGGCTGTAGAGAATGATCTGGTTCATGGGTAGGTTGTAGAGAATGATCTGGTTCACAGGTAGGTTGTAGAGAATTATCTGGTTCATGGGTAGGTTGTAGAGAATGATGTGGTTCATGGGTTGGTTGTAGAGAATGATCTGGTTCATGGGTAGGCTGTAGAGAATGATCTGGTTCATGGGTAGATTGTAGAGAATTATCTGGTTCATGAGTAGGCTGTAGAGAATGATCTGGTTCATGGGTAGGTTGTAGAGAATAATCTGGTTCATGGGTTGGTTGTAGAGAATGATCTGGTTCATGGGTAGGTTGTACAGGATGATTTGTTCCTAGATGAGTTGTGGATGATTGTTGTTTTGTTGTCCCTAGCAGACGCCTGCCAGAGGTCTGTGACTTGACAGCGGCATCAGCGCCAAGAGCAAGGAGGAACTGGTGAAGAGTCTTTCTCTGACTTTGACCAGCGACGAGCCCAGGTGTCTAACCGGCCTCCGACCGTGCTCATGAGATTACCAGTGCAGTACTCTATCAACTTCGCTAGCCAGCCCACCTGATGATGATGATGATGATGATGGAGATGATAATCTGGTTCACGGGTGTTGTTGAGATTAAGTAAAAGTATTGTCCCCTTTTTCCAGGTGGTGAGACTATTGGATATCTGACTCTAGCACACCGTTTGTTAATAGATAAATCGCTACAAGAATCGCCACGGAGAAGGTAGTCTTTTGCAAGATGGAAAACAATACTGACCAATAAAAAGATGTTATTTGCAACGAGAACAAGAGTGTTCAGGTGATACATGCAGTCCGTACTTTATTATGGAAATGACACCTGGACGATGAGCAGACAAGCTGAAAAACGTCTAATGGCAGTGGAGATGTGGTTTCTGAGAAAAATGCAAAGAATACCATTGGCAGAAAGGAAACCCAATGAGCAAGTCCTACAGGAGGCAAATGAAAAACGCAGACAGTCACATTTTTGAGAAGAAACAAACTGGAGAACTTCGCATTATTTTGCAAGATCGAGGGGAAGGCTGAGAAGTAAATACCTGGATGGTTTGGCCACGTGGTGTGGTCGGGACAAGACCACGGAGGTTGATCCACGACTCTGGTGATCGAGTAAGATAGCGAAATATGACCGGCCATGCTTACCGACATGGCACATGATGATGATGATGAAATCAGCATGCGATGGGTGATGTTGTCTATATCATGCCGGCCGATGTTTCTTCCCATAACATTTCTCGCACTCATGTTAAGCTGGGTCGACCTGTGAGTCTAAGTCAACGGGAACAAACACACTGACCTCTAGAGCAGTGGTTCTCAACCGGTGGGGAATCCCCCCCCCCCCCAGGGGGGAATTTTAGGGTTTCCAGGGGGGGGGGGGAATGAAGACCATTTCAAGATCGCATTAATATAAGAACCGATTACTTGATATTGTTTTTCCCTTCATACTTTACAGTTAAGTACCTCTCATCCTTCTAATATTCATTTTATAAAGTCAGTAGACCCACAAATCATGTTTTATGTGGATGTCTAGACTTGTTTTAGTATGTGCTATTAAATTTACCTTACATTTTTAGGTATACTGTATAGGGGTGGGGGTATTTTTAGATAGGAAATATGAAAGGGGGGAATGACGTTCTGAAAATACGGTGAAAAGGGGGGGGGGGGGTGGGGGAACGGGCCAAATTTTTGGTAGGAAGGGGGGAATAACGTTCTAAAAATATGGTGAAGGGGGGAACGGGCCAAAAAAGGTTGAGAACCACTGCTCTAGAGGGATTCGAACATATGAACGCCAGGTCAACAGGCGAGTGTGCAATGCCACTGCGCCACCTCAATTTGATGAATCTAGGACGTTATCTGAGTGACTTCAAGTGGCGTACTGCACACTTACAGTTAGAGATAAATACGAGGGGACTTTACATGAAAACCTTCAAAGTGTGATAGAAATTACAATAACTATGTCATTGTGATGTAATATGTCAATATTGTTGTTAAATATGGAAAGAGTATTAAGCACGTGACATCACAGTGCATACGAATGCAGTGACGACATAAGGACAGTTTAAAGATGGCCGCCTCACTTTTAACATGCACCAAAGAGGAGCAGCGTTCTGTTATCCGATTTTTGATCAGTGAAAGCGTGAAACGTATAGAAATTCATAGGCGAATGAAAATCCATTATGGTTGAGTATGCCTGTCGGTCTAGCATGTATATGAGTGGAGTAGGAAGTTTTAAAACGGCGTGACTTCTATGAAGAAGTAGAGAGGTGATGTATGACTGGTTACACATGCGACCAAGATAAGTTTTGTTTACAGGAATCCAAGCACTTTATCGGCGCCGGAGGACCTGCATTTAACGCAGTGGTGACTACATCGAAAAAGGATACATTTGGTCTTTACTTTTTCAGAATATATTCTCTCTCTCTCTCTCTCTCTCTCTCTCTCTCTCTCTCTCTCTCTCTCTCTTTCTCTCTCTCTCTCTCTCTCTCTCTCTCTCTCTCTCTCACACACACTCACACACACACACACACACACACACACACACTTTAAGGTTTTCATTTGACTATATGTGATAATTCTGATAGAACTGCCCTACCCGCCATCAGCAATGATTGTCTTGTACCACACAGCCGATGCCTTGGGGACCCGGGGTCGGGCGGGATCGCTGAAGTTGACGTAATGAAGACCATATTTTAAATCATACGCCAGGTTCCACTCCAGGTTGTCCATCAGAGACCAGGCAGCGTAACCGACCACGTTACAGCCGTCTAGCTTGATAGCTGCAATAGGAAAGGTCAGCCGCGAAGATCATAAGAAATCTAGTAGTGGGACAATATTAATAAAAAAAGTTAATTGCATATGTTTTGCTGGACATTGCAGTCAACTTCTGCATCTTTTGGCTGTTTGTGATTCATGGGCAAGGTTACATTCAGTAGTTTGCCATTGCTTTCTGAACGATCAGCACTCATATCTGTATGAAACCAACGCAAGGCGGTCTGCTTCCAAATCGCCGCAGCTGTGCTTCGAACGCGGTATGCGGGATTACGAATTACATTCGTAATCCGTTTGCTACAGAGACAGCAGTATCAATATGTACAATATTAATAGGTATATCATTAACAACAATGGTTTTCCTTAGTGAATTAGTTAGTTAGTTAGTTAGTTAGTTAGTTAGTTAGTTAGTTAGTTAGTTAGTTAGTTAGTTAGTCAGTCGCGGTTCCAACTTCACGGCAGCAGGTCGTCTCAATATGCCCCGTTCCTGTGGCAGTGAATATCACACCACATGCTCCTTACTGCCCAATGTGAAAAGTGGAACAGGCAGGAGTCTCGACAAGCCAACAGCCCTCACAAGGTACACTGTGCATAATGCCACCGCCAGAATGTCAATACAAAAGTCCTCCACGAAAAATACAGTTCATCGTCGATGGAATCGGTAGTCGCCAGAAAGACTTCATTGACCCGGGTTTTATCCCATATGGCTCGGTCTCTTTCCGCAGGGCGATCCGCCGAAAGCGCCGCACAAAGCACGAACTCTGTAGCTCCAACGACGACTCCCAAGAGTCTCCTGAAAAATGCACTCATGAACCGAACAGGCAAACCAGTCAATTCAGCGACAGCCGGCCGCCATATTTCTAAACATGCTGTACAAACAACAGCGGACAGATGTAAAAGCATTCCACACGAATTTCACAGCTTACAGTGTCGTACGACGCACTCAATATCAGGACGACAGAACCATGTACAGTACTACCAGTCCAACATGAGGAAACTGCGAATACAAACCGTAGCCACGAGCATAAACATGCCAGAGGCCTTAATGGTTCAATGCCTATCCTCCATGTTGGAGACCGGAAGTCCCACTTAGTGAATGTAAACACAGAAGCCACAAACAATATACTGCACGAATTATTGCCTGGCATATTTCGCTGCATCAACAAATGCTGCACATTCAAAACGTATTTGTGACTTTGTGTTTTGTTTCGAAAAAAGTATTATTCCTTTATTCACTTCAGATGATATATACAGCATGTACCTGACGAGATGCAGCCAAATATGCCAGGCAATAAATCGTGTAAAGTATTTTTTGTGGTGTTTGTGTTTAAAAGTATATAATTCACATCAATAAAAAGTCTGTCAACTGCAATGAGAAAAAGAGTGTTGAAGTTATATACATAGCCTGTACTGCTGTATGGATGTGAAACATGGACAATGAAGAGACAAGTTGAGAAACATTCTAATGGCCGTAGAAATCTGGTTTTTGAGGGACATGCAAAAGATACCCCTGATTTGTGGTGAAGGAGTTACGGTCGCAGGTAGTAATCCCGAATATCGCATTTGAAATACAGCTGCGGGAGATTTGGCAGCAGACCGCCTTGCGATGAGTATGAGAGCCAGTCATTCATAAAGCACTGGCAAACTACTGAACATAAACATCCCAAGAAATCACGAACAGCCAAAATATTCTGGGTTGGGCTGCGATGTCCTGAAAAAGATATGCAACTAACTTTTAACCCTGCACGGAAATCAATGAGCAAGTCCTACAAGAAACAGGTGTAAACCACAAACTGATTAGAGAAGGGAATAGATCAAGGGGAAGACATAGAAGCAAATACCTGGATGGCTTGGCCTCGTGGCATGGTCGAGACAGAAACACAGAGCTGATCCACGACTCTGGTGATCGAGTGAGATGGCAAAATATGACCGCCCACGCTTACCGGCATGGCGCATGATGGATGGATGGATTAGAGAAATTAATAGTAGACAGTCGAGACTTGTAGGCACGTTACAATAATAATAATATAATGTATATATAGTGATATAAACTGGAAAACTTTATGACAGCTGGCAAGATTGAGGAGGCAAGAGCAAAGGGAAGACAAAAACATAAATATCTGGATTGTTTGGCCACGTGGCATTATCGAGACAAGAAAACAGAGCTGATCCATGACTCTGGTGATCATGTGTGATGGCGAAACATGACCACCCACGCTTATCAGCATGGCACATGATGATGATGATATTATTCTTAGGATAGGCTACTCTTGACAAATATAATCAGTCAACCAATAAATCCTTAATTTAACACTGGATCTGTAGATGTGGAAATACAGAAACAAATGTTGTATTTCATTGAAGGAAAAACAATCAAATACACCGGTTCTATGAGAACTGGGAATGAAAAAGAGTTGAATGGAAATAAGAAAGAGGCAAGTGAAATATTTTAGCAACGAATACATAGATATAACTCTTATAAAAACTATTCTGGGGTGGGGGGGGGGGGGGGGTTGAATGCAGTCGAGCAAGAAGTAAACAACAATACAAGTGGGAAGATAACATCAAATGATGGACCAACAGCAGTCTGACAGAATGTACAATCAAGACGAGTGACAGTGTTGGGGATCCATTGCAGCCAACGTTCTTTGTGGAGAAGGCACCTGATTGATTGATTAAATGGCTAAAGAGACAGTGGACAGTAGGGTCAAACCATCACGAAGTTGGCAGCCTGTGTTTGCAGATTTGAGAATCATCTGTATACACTCCTATCTGGAATAAACTAGGAGAGTGGTGTCAGGTCAACCCGTAGATCAGGACGATACGACCTTGTCTCGCAACACGAGTTTCAGGTTTATAAAGGCATCAGTTTGCAAAGTTTATTTATGATCGTTACTTTTGTGTAGGCACATTCTTCCCCCCTCCCCCCTTTCTGTTTCCACTTCTGCCAGGAGAGACCGCTCATGTATGTATCTGTTCCTAGTGCAGTGAGGGTGATCTCAATATAAAAAAGTAAACAAACGGAACCAACAAATCTTTGAATAATTGAGAAAGTTGTGGGCATCATTGGGACGACGCAGAGGATTGGATAGAGATCAACAGTGGTTCCGGCAAGAGGGGAACCACCCCACACACATCAAATGACTCTCTAGCCTGGCTGAGAGAGCGATTTCAGGGGAGACAGATCAGCTTGAAGTGTGACTTGGAGTGGGCACCACATTCACCTGACTTGAACGCCCTAGATTTTTATCTATGTGGGTATCTCAAAGATAATGTGTACCAGAACAACTCTCAAACGATTGATGAACAGTAATCACAGCAAAGATCAGGGAAATCCCCACAGAGGAATGAGGTCGAGTAACTGACAATTTAGCGCAACGTATGCAAGTGTGCATCCAACGGTGTGGGGGGCCATTTTGAGCATGATTTGGAAAGAAGATAACTTTTATGCAACGCGACCGAGGTAACTGAAACTTTTGGAAATGATTGTACACAGACTGAAGTTTACGTTCAAAATATGTCAAGAAATTTGCTTCACCGTTGTAGGATTAAATAAACTTTTTATGCGTTCTGTATTTTTGTGTGTGTGTGTGGGTGTCACCCCGTAGATCTCTCCGATTGGTGGTTGTTCATCAAGAATGATGATGACCATTCATTTCATCCAGTGGGATTGAAAGTATGTAGCTGTGAGTTTTAAGATGGTTGGTAAGACCTATTTTGACTGGAAATTTTTTTCGACAATGTGGGCAAAGAATGCTTGACGTTCCAGGAAGAAGATGATCTCCTGTAGTGGTTTTTAATTTTGTCCAGCGTTTTTTTTCTTCACAGCTCATGCAATCCTGTTTGCTTCACAAGTGACCGCATCCTTGCATAATTATGTACGCCAAGAATGTTGGTCTTTGGCAGCAGTCTCGCAAGTATCGTGATGAATTCCAAAATCTTATAATGGGATCTTTATAGTGTTTTTAAAGTATTTCCCATGGCCACAAAGATACGAACTAATAATAAAGATCTGGAGGACAGAAGAATTACCCCATGACTGGAAAGAGTCATTATTGATACCTATCTTTAAGAAAGGAGACAAGTTCCAATGTGGAAATTATAGAGGAATATCACTACTGTCCACAAGCTATAAGATACTATCCGCAGTATTACTAAATAGACTAAAACCATATTCAGAAGACATATTAGGTGACTACCAGGCAGGTTTTAGACAAAACAGATCAACAATAGATCAGATATTTATCTTA
Source organism: Cepaea hortensis (assembly GCA_963921405.1). Taxonomy (NCBI): domain Eukaryota; kingdom Metazoa; phylum Mollusca; class Gastropoda; order Stylommatophora; family Helicidae; genus Cepaea; species Cepaea hortensis. The sequence goes on along the minus strand of OY992889.1, from coordinate 98,336,663 downwards.
CGACAAATAGCCGAGAAACATTGGGAATATAAAAGAGATCTCCATAACATTTTTGTGAATTTTAAAAAGGCTTATGATAGTGTCCATAGGAATAGTCTATGGAATGCTATGCAGGAATTTGGAATACCAAAAAAGTTAATCAACATGACCAGACTATGCATGGAAGATACTTATAATATAGTAACATATAAAGGCAGGACATCAGACCCCTTCCAAATAACATCTGGCTAGAAACAGGGTGATGCACTATCGCCGCTACTCTTCAATCTGGCTCTAGAGAAAGTTGTAAGGAAGGTAAAGGAGGAATGTGATATTGGAGGAACATCCAAGCTGCTTGGTTATGCAGATGATATAGATATTATAGGGCAAAGTGAACAAAAGACATTGGAAATATTGACTCACTTAAAGGAAAAAGCCCAACAGATGGGGCTGGTTATCAACCAAGATAAGACAGAATATATGGTAATTTCAAGAGACGGAATGGCTAAAAACTCTGGCCACATACAAATAGATAATATGACCATTAAAAGAACGGAAACATACAAATACCTGGGTACAATCTTCAACTGCTCCAACATCATAAGGGAAGAAATACAAACTAGAATCAACTCTGGAAATAAGATATACTATGCACTACAACATCTACTAAAATCAAAGGCGCTATCTCGTAACACCAAAATCACAATATACAAAACACTGATCAGACCAGTTGTGCTGTATGGCTCTGAAACCTGGAGTACACCGAAAGGAGACGAAGCCTTTTTACAAACCTTTGAGAACAAAATTTTAAGACGCATCTTTGGACCCATTAGGGATACACATAGTGGAGAGTGGAAAAGAAGAAGTAACAAAGACATTTATGATCTGTTTAAGTCCCCGCTAATCACTGGTATCATGAAGGCTAATAGACTACAATGGCTGGGGCATATAGAAAGAATGGAAAATAATAGGGAAAGAAAACTCGCTTACACTCAGGAAATAAATGACCGCAGACCCCGAGGTAGACCAAGAAGGCGGTGGAGAGATAATACATGTACAGACCTACAAGCACTTGGAATCAACGACTGGCAAGAGAAGGTCCACCAGAGAGATGAATGGAGACGGATTGTATTTGCAGCAAGGAACCTCAATGGCTCGGAACGCTGAAGAAGAAGAAGACAAAGATCCCACTATATCAGAAATCACACATCTGAACAAGGAAAGCTCCGCACCTTTGAGGAGCTCACTCAAGTAGAGGCGGTAGTAGTGCACCCTGTGCCAGTCCTGGAAATTTTTTTCGACAATGTGGGCAAAGAATGCTTGACGTTCCAGGAAGAAGATGATCTCCTGTAGTGGTTTTTAATTTTGTCCAGCGTTTTTTTTCTTCACAGCTCATGCAATCCTGTTTGCTTCACAAGTGACCGCATCCTTGCATAATTATGTACGCCAAGAATGTTGGTCTTTGGCAGCAGTCTCGCAAGTATCGTGATGAATTCCAAAATCTTATAATGGGATCTTTATAGTGTTTTTAAAGTATTTCCCATGGCCACAAAGATACGAACTAATAATAAAGATCTGGAGGACAGAAGAATTACCCCATGACTGGAAAGAGTCATTATTGATACCTATCTTTAAGAAAGGAGACAAGTTCCAATGTGGAAATTATAGAGGAATATCACTACTGTCCACAAGCTATAAGATACTATCCGCAGTATTACTAAATAGACTAAAACCATATTCAGAAGACATATTAGGTGACTACCAGGCAGGTTTTAGACAAAACAGATCAACAATAGATCAGATATTTATCTTACGACAAATAGCCGAGAAACATTGGGAATATAAAAGAGATCTCCATAACATTTTTGTGAATTTTAAAAAGGCTTATGATAGTGTCCATAGGAATAGTCTATGGAATGCTATGCAGGAATTTGGAATACCAAAAAAGTTAATCAACATGACCAGACTATGCATGGAAGATACTTATAATATAGTAACATATAAAGGCAGGACATCAGACCCCTTCCAAATAACATCTGGCTAGAAACAGGGTGATGCACTATCGCCGCTACTCTTCAATCTGGCTCTAGAGAAAGTTGTAAGGAAGGTAAAGGAGGAATGTGATATTGGAGGAACATCCAAGCTGCTTGGTTATGCAGATGATATAGATATTATAGGGCAAAGTGAACAAAAGACATTGGAAATATTGACTCACTTAAAGGAAAAAGCCCAACAGATGGGGCTGGTTATCAACCAAGATAAGACAGAATATATGGTAATTTCAAGAGACGGAATGGCTAAAAACTCTGGCCACATACAAATAGATAATATGACCATTAAAAGAACGGAAACATACAAATACCTGGGTACAATCTTCAACTGCTCCAACATCATAAGGGAAGAAATACAAACTAGAATCAACTCTGGAAATAAGATATACTATGCACTACAACATCTACTAAAATCAAAGGCGCTATCTCGTAACACCAAAATCACAATATACAAAACACTGATCAGACCAGTTGTGCTGTATGGCTCTGAAACCTGGAGTACACCGAAAGGAGACGAAGCCTTTTTACAAACCTTTGAGAACAAAATTTTAAGACGCATCTTTGGACCCATTAGGGATACACATAGTGGAGAGTGGAAAAGAAGAAGTAACAAAGACATTTATGATCTGTTTAAGTCCCCGCTAATCACTGGTATCATGAAGGCTAATAGACTACAATGGCTGGGGCATATAGAAAGAATGGAAAATAATAGGGAAAGAAAACTCGCTTACACTCAGGAAATAAATGACCGCAGACCCCGAGGTAGACCAAGAAGGCGGTGGAGAGATAATACATGTACAGACCTACAAGCACTTGGAATCAACGACTGGCAAGAGAAGGTCCACCAGAGAGATGAATGGAGACGGATTGTATTTGCAGCAAGGAACCTCAATGGCTCGGAACGCTGAAGAAGAAGAAGACAAAGATCCCACTATATCAGAAATCACACATCTGAACAAGGAAAGCTCCGCACCTTTGAGGAGCTCACTCAAGTAGAGGCGGTAGTAGTGCACCCTGTGCCAGTCCTGGATAGTCCCGTTGTTGTCCATGAGTCCATTCTCTGTTATATACACGGGGATGTTGCCGTAGTTGGTCTTGAACCAGTTCACCATCTTGCGAATTCCAAAAGGACTGACAGCCCACCTTCCCGGGCTAGTTCTGTGGAGATAAAATCGCACAAGTATTTGAATAACTAACCCTGTCATCTGTCATTAAAAGAAAAATATTTTTTTAAAAAGCTGTCATCTACTGCCAATAGTAATCTGTGGTGTAGAACAGGGGGTCATGATTATCGTGTGCCATGCCGACAGGCGTAATCGACCATGGTTCGCCATTTCACACAATCGCTGGAGTCTTGAATCAGCTCCGTGTTATTGTTTCAGTTATGCCACGTAGCCTAGCCATTCAGATGTTTCTCTTGTCTTCCCTGTGCTCCTTTCCCCTCAATCTTGTCAGTTGTCACTAAGTTTTCTAGTTTATTTCTTCTCATAATGTACTCCAAACATTTTGAGTAGCTACGTTTAATATCAATATAAAAAGATATATGTGTCTTTCACCACATGCCCATTGGCCCTAAATGTGTGGAAAAGGGGACCTTTACTGACCTACTAAAACATTGAAGTGACGCGGAGGAGGACAATAGAGACATGCCTGAATAATGTGGGATAAACATACTGACAGTAAGGTATAGAAAGTATGGGGGGGGGGGGAGAGGTGAGTTAGTAGGGGGAGCTGTGCTTCATTAGATGATACAAGACTGAAGGATGAGAAAAAGAGCAAAGAAGAAGCTATTGATGATACTGAAAATGTAGAAGAAGAAGAAGAAGAAGAAGAAGAAGAAGAAGAAGAAGAAGAAGAAGAAGAAGAAGAAGAAGAAGAAGAAGAAGAAGAAGAAGAAGTTTTAACCATTTTGCCAATATGGTGTGGAACTAGGCTGCTTACTTTTATTTCCAACAGTCTACAGAGCTTCATGACCGACAAACTTTGAATTGTGAAAATATGTCACAGACTTAATACGTCACAGACTTAATATGTCACAGACTTACAGCAGCCATCGTGGATCATTTTCGCCTCTAGTCCCCTTATCATTGTAGTAGGTGGGAGGGTTTGACGGCGGCTGCGTGTCGTCACTTTCCAGGTTAGAATAGTAAAAGTTGAGCCCAAGGAAATCCAAGGTACCTGGTAGAACATACAAATGCAATATCAACGTCAGCAACTAGCCCTGACATGATAGAGAATTTACATGAGTAACATTTGTTCATCTTCTTCTTCATCTGATTATTACTTTGTTTTATTGTTGTTGTTCTTCCTCTCCTTTATTTCCTTGTTTTTCTTGTAGCAGCAGCAGCTGTTGTTGTTGTTGTTCTTGTTGTTGTTGTTGTTGTTCTTGTTCTTCTTGTTCTTCTTCTTCTTCTTTCTTTCTTTCTTTCTTTCTTTCTTTCTTTCTTTCTTTCTTTCTTTCTTTCTTTCTTTCTTTCTTTCTTTCTTTCCTTCTTCTTCTTCTTCTTCTTCTTCTTCTTCTTCTTCTTCTTCTTCTTCTTCTTCTTCTTCTTCTTCTTCTTCTTCTTCTTCTTCTTCTTCTTCTTCTTCTTCTTCTTCTTCTTACCCATCCTCCCCCACTTGTTGTTGTTGTTTTTCATCTTGTTTTTTGTTGCGCTGTTCTTGTGCCTCTTCCTCTTCGTGTCCTTGTTCTTGTTCTTGTTCTTGTTCTTGTTCTTGTTCTTGTTCTTGTTCTTGTTCTTCTTCTTCTTCTTGTTCTTGTTCTTCTTCTTCTTCTTCTTCTTCTTCTTCTTCTTCTTCTGTGTCAGGATGTAGGTCTGGAGGAAACAACGGCGATCACGTCTCTCCATTCCTCCATGTCATGTAAAATTTGTGATGAAGTTTGTGTTGCCTATACTATTATTAGTTGCCAAACTTTGTAATGTTCCACTCGTACCTTTTACTGTATTCCCCTACTATTCTTTCATCAATATCATCGATGTTTCTAATTCTTTCCCACATACCCTTTATGTTTCTCATTCTTTCGTTCATATCAGCTATTTTTATAATTCTTTCCTTCATATCCTTTATGTTTCTAATTCTTTCCTTCATATCATCTATGTTTCTAATTCTTTCATCCATATCATCTATGTTTCTAAATCTTTACTCCATATCATCTATGTTTCTAATTTTGTCCTCCATATCACCTTTAAAAAAAAAAAATTTAAATTCTTATCTCTTTATCGTCCATATATGTTCCTAATTCTTTCCTCCATATGTCTGTAGCTCACCGTTTATTTCATGTGCTCTGGACGTTCCAGTGAAAGTACTTCATTGTTTTGCTTTTATCAGGTTTTCTCAGTGGTGTGCCCTGCCCAGCACAAGTGTCTCGTCTTCATCTCTTGATCTCTAATGGAATATGTTCAGGTGTCTCCCTAAAATTCCCATTAGTGATTCTGTCATAACATTTCAGTCCGTCTTTGCCGAGCAGAAAGAAACCACGGTAGTTTACTGGATAGACGCTCGCCTACAGGCATGGTTGGAATGGAATCGAATCCGCATCCATGCAGATTGTAAAATATTGGCCGATATTCCCAGACAGATCCAGCCTAAAATTTTTGCCAACAAATGTATGGGGAAGTAAAGGAGCCGGCCAGATACCACGACATCACCCACTTAATGTCGTTGGACTATAAAATATGGGCCTGTAAACATATGCCCATTGCGCGTTATGGTGTGGAAAAGAATCCGTTACTACTTACTAACTTATACTGCCGCGACAACAGTTAACGATTCGGTGCTAAACAAACAAGTGAGAGTGGCACCTTGCAGTCTTGACAGACCAAAGTATGTGAGTTGGGAATGTGGCCAAAATTCCATCACAATGTCTGGGCAGAGCTTCAGAGAAACATGTGGCGCCCACACGACATGTTCCCTCTCTCCGCCTTGCCTTGTTTTTTTTTTTCCAGAGGAATGGGTAACCAATACGTCTGGCACAAAGTAGGCTGCAGACGCTGGCGGCTCAGCGTCAAACCTCCGATACCTCGCCTCCACGAGCAGGTGGCGAGTGATGGCCAGACCCTGGCACCCAAGGGACACGGCTTAGAGGCGTTCAGCCAAGTCCCGCAGGTGCGGGCCTTGTACGCGCCTGGATCATAGGGCGCGTACATCTGTCGATCACAAACAAGTAGACTTGGATCAAACATGGTACATAATCAAATGAACAAGTATTATCATGTAAATTTCCGTTCACTGAGCTTTGAAATTGCGGAAGATACGACGAAACTAACAAATAATAGGATGACCCTAGTGTGCTGATATAGTGTCCTTCTGTCCAAATGGGAGCTCACATTTGGTGATATATTATCCCTCGGCACTGAATCAGTTAATACATATTTGTATAGGGTGTATTTGTAATGACTGTGCAGTGTTTGAAAATATTGCCGGTCCAAGTTTTGTATTTACCTATTATATTTCATTAACTTTACAAAGGGTGAATACAAAACTTGGACCGGCAATATTTTCAAACATTGCACAATCATTAAAAATACACCCTATACTTTATTAGTGATTGTTTTAATCGTTGTTTGTGTTTCTAACCAATACAGCAGCACTCATTTAACAGTAGAGGTACATATTGTAAATTTGGCAGTAGATTTCATTTACCGTTGATGTATTGTTTCTCAGCGTCTGTGAAGGAAGGGAGTCGACTTTCTATCAAACCTTGGGCCAAACTGTTTGCTGCGACCCTCTGTTTCATCACCTAGATGATTTGACATGGTTCTGGTTATCAACATGTCAACAAGAAAGATAGGAGATACTGCAACTGGTAAAATGACAGCCAAGCATTTGTTGCAGCAGTGACTAACATCTGCAGAACTGAGAAGACTGGTTTCGCCTATACCCGCTCTATAGGCGAAACCAGTCTTCTCTTTTCTGCAGATGTTACTACCTATTACGTATACTCGCTCTATATGGGGGGGGGGGGGCGTGGTCTCGAGGTATGGTGTCCGCCTTGAGTGCTGGGGGTCCCGGGTTCAAGCCCCGGTGAGGATCGAGATTTATTTCACGTGGACTTCCAGTAATAAAATTTCCCCTGGTCTCTGGGTAGTGAGATCGGATGCCCGTGTGTATTGTTGCGCACGTAAAAAATCCCTTGGCAGTTGGAAATCGAAAAAGAGTAGCCTAACGGCGCTGCCCGGGCAAAATTTTGAGTTAAAAATACTACCCAAAGTATTTCAGGATCCTCGCCGGTGCTACGGAGTTCGTGCACTGAGCTGAGTTTTTTTCAGACTCAGGTTTGAGTTAGGAGGAGAACGGAGCACTTATAGGTTACACCCGTGTGCCGTGATGTTGATCCATCAACTAAACTAAACTAATACCTGCTCTATTTCAGGAGAAACTGTTTGGGGATGTCAACATGCTTAAGTTGATTGTGCGTGTATGTGTGTGTGTGTGTGCGTGCGTGTGTGTGTGTGTGTGTTTGTGTGAGTGTATTTGTGTGTCCATGCATATATGTGTCATGCCGATTAGATAAGTGTGGGCAGTCATGTTTCGTCATCTCACATGATCACCAGAGTCGTGGATCAGCTCCGTGTTCTCGTCTCGACTATACCGTGGGGCCAAGCCATCCAGATATTTACTTCTCTGCCTTCTCCTTGTTCTTTCCCCCTCAATCTTGCCAGTTGCTACCAAGTTCTCTAGTTTATGTCTTCTCATAACGTGCCCAAACAATCTTGAATGCCCACGACTAATTTTTCCTAATCAGTTTACGGTGTTCATTTGTTTCTTGTAGGCCTTGATCATTGGCTTTTCTATCTGTCCATGGTATCCTTCCCATTTTCCCCAGACACCTCATTTCCACTGCCATCATACATTTTTCAGATTGTCTACTCATTGTCCACGTTTCATATCCATACAAAAGTACAAGTTCTATCTAGCACTTCAACATTACTTTTCTCTTGCAATGGACACACATGCATGTATTATGTGTTTGATTGTTTTTGTTGTTTTATTGACTGACTGGCACCTTGCCGTCTTCACAGACGATAGTTTGTAAAATGGGGTTATATCTCTCCATAACACAAAGCCTAGGCTGAATTTAGAGACGATGTGTTGCCCATGCAGCATGATCCCTCTCTCGGCCTATCTAGTGTACTCCAGAGGAAAGATAACACCAATACGTCTGGAACAAGACAAGCTGCGGAAGCTTCCGGATCAGCAAAGCAATGCTCTAACTGTCCGCCTGTCGGAGCTTCGATCCTAGACCAGCTGCCAACCAAGGCTTAGAGCCTGGTCTGCCCTGCAATTACATTTTGTCTTTAGGTTGCATATCCTCGCACTAGGATAAGGCTTGTACCCTCCCAATTGCGCTCTTCCACCCGAAGCCATTGTATGTTTTATATTATTATTATTATTATTATTATTATTATTATTATTATTATTATTATTATTATTATTATTAGTTGTTTTGTTTTTATGTTGTATTTTTATTCCAAACTTCGTTTTTATTTCCTTTTCGTTTTCCGGACCTCTGTTCTGCTCCGTGTTTCCTTTTTGTTTTAAATTAAAGACCTCACAGATCGGAGTGCCTCTGAAAAGATAAGTATTCCTTTCCGTTATCAGTGTTATGGTTTTGTTTTTCTTGCCTCATTGATAAAAATTTCGCTCGAAATGTTCGCCTGTCTATATCTATGGATGCTTTTCCATTCGTCGAGTTTTTGACTCATATTTGGTGTGTTTATTCTGTCTCCAGTTTATCCACAGGAGACTTTCTGGTACTCCTCGCAGTCTTACATACACACACACGCTTATTTGCGATAGATATGACACGAAGTACACAGGTCAAGTTCGGGGTCCTTGCGCTTCGAAGGCCTTGGGTTATATTCCGGACTATGTTGTTCGGATCACGAGTGCAATTTTTCTCGGAGACTCCTGGGGGTCATCGCTAGAGCTATGGAGCTCATGCTTTGTGCGACGATTTTGGCTGGCCGGCCTGCGGAAAGAGATAATACCCGGTGCAGTGAAGTCTCTCTCTCTCTCTCCCTCTCTCTCACTCACACACGCACACACAGAGAGAGAGAGAGAGAGACAGAGAGAGAGAGAGAGAGAGAGAGAGATAAAGAGAGAGAGACACCATCTTCCACAACGCCTATTCTACTCTTAGTCTCCGCCACGCGTGTATATGCCATTTTTTATGTTGCTATCCCTTACAGGACGTTGCAGTCAACACCAGCATTTTTCAGCTGCTATTGATGTACTAGACAAGTTTTACGTTCAGTAGTTTGCCATTGCTTTCTGAACGACCGTTTCACATACTCCCGTAAGTTAACATGAGGCACCAGAGCAGGTGTAATATGTTGTGATATTTGCAACTGATATGTCTAGTCCTACTAGTACTGAATGGAATTAGTGGAACTGCGGTAAAACTGTGGAAATGTAAACAATATAAAATAACACAAAGTAATTCAACTTTGCAGGTCTCCTTGGCGAAGGGTTTAAGGACGTTGTTCCTAATCCTGTATACTCGCGTACGAGACACAGCTGCGCGAGATTCGGAAGCGTATTGCGTAGCGCTGGTTAATTACGGTGGTATGTGAGCCGGTCGTTCAGAAAGGAATGGCAAACTACTGAACATACAACTTGCCAAGACATCAACAGCAGCTGAAAAACGCTGTTGTTGACTGCAATGTCCTGTAAAAGGATATGCGAAAAAATGCAACTTTACACAACACAGTTACGGAAAACACAGGTGTAGTGTCTTCTCCGTGATTATATGTTGTGTTTTCTGTATGTATTTATTTGCCGATGAAGGCTAGTCGTCGCAAGGTCCCGTGTTTGTGTTTTTTGTATGTATTAATTTGCTGATGAAGGCTAGTCGTCGCAAGGTCTCGCGTTTGTGTTTTATGTATTATTTATTTGCCGATGAAGGCTAGTCGTCGCAAGGTCCTGTGTTTGTGTTTCCTGTATGTATTTATTTGCTGATGAAGGCTAGTCGTCGCAATGTCCCGTGTTTGTGTTTTCTGTATATTTATTTGTTAATGAAGGCTAGTCGTCGCAAGGTCCCGTGTTTGTGTTTTCTGTATGTATTTATTTGCTGATGAAGGCTAGTTGTCGCAAGGTCCCGTGTTTGTGTTTCCTGTATGTATTTATTTGCTGATGAAGGCTAGTCGTCGCAATGTCCCGTGTTTGTGTTTTCTGTATATTTATTTGTTGATGAAGGCTAGTCGTCGCAAGGTCCCGTGTTTGTGTTTTCTGTATGTATTTATTTGTTGATGAAGGCTAGTCGTCGCAAGGTCCCGTGTTTGTGTTTTCTGTATGTATTTATTTGCTGATGAAGGATAGTCGTCGCAAGGTCCTGTGTTTGTGTTTTCTGTATGTATTTATTTGTTGATGAAGGCTAGTCGTCGCAAGGTCCTGTGTTTGTGTTTTCTGTATATTTATTTGTTGATGAAGGCTAGTCGTCGCAAGGTCCTGTGTTTGTGTTTTCTGTATATTTATTTGTTGATGAAGGCTAGTTGTCGCAAGGTCTTGTGTTTGTGTTTTCTGTATGTATTTATTTGCTGATGAAGGCTAGTCGTCGCAAAGTCCTGTGTTTGTGTTTTCTGTATATTTATTTGTTGATGAAGGCTAGTTGTCGCAAGGTCTTGTGTTTGTGTTTCCTGTATGTATTTATTTGCTGATGAAGGCTAGTCGTCGCAAGGTCCCGTGTTTGTGTTTTCTGTATGTATTTATTTGTTGATGAAGGCTAGTCGTCGCAAGGTCCTGTGTTTGTGTTTTCTGTATGTATTTATTTGCTGATGAAGGCTAGTCGTCGCAAGGTCCCGTGTTTGTGTTTTCTGTATGTATTTATTTGTTGATGAAGGCTAGTCGTCGCAAGGTCTTGTGTTTGTGTTTCCTGTATGTATTTATTTGTTGATGAAGGCTAGTCGTCGCAAGGTCCCGTGTTTGTGTTTTCTGTATGTATTTATTTGTTGATCAGCCGGCTCCGTGGCCGAGGAGTTAGCAGCTTTCTCCGCTAACCTCGAATACTCTCGTCACGTGACGCGACGAGAATTAGCAGTGGTTCGAATCGCAAAAGTGACTTATGAGAGTATGGAGCCGGTCGCTCAGAAAGTCGTGGCGTGCTGATGAGCGTAATCTAGCCTAGGAATCAACATACAGCTGAAAGATGCTGGTGTTGACCGCAATATCCTGAAACAGGATGGAAACGCGGAAAAAAAAAAAAATTTATTTGTTGATGAAGGCTAGTCGTCGCAAGGTCCTGTGTTTGTGTTTTCTGTATGTATTTATTTGTTGATGAAGGCTAGTCGTCACAAGGTCCTGTGTTCTTCTTAACTGTGTTCTGTAAAGCTGCATTTTTTTGGTTTGCATATCCTATTTACAAGACACCGCTTTAAACACCAGCACTGTTGTTGTTGATGTCTTTCCAAGTTTACATTCAGTAGTTTGCCATTGCTTTCTGAACGACAGGCTCACATACCATCAGTTTGCTACCCAGCGCGATACGGTCTAAAAAGCTGCATTACTTTGTGTTATTTTGTATTGTTTATCTTATTACTGGGAGCCGGGTTAATAAACTGGCTGAGCGCTGGCCTGTCATCCCGGGGGAATTGGGTTCGAGCCTCCTCGGAGCATATTCGGATTTTAAAAACTGACCTGTTCTCCCAGGTTGACCCAGCCTAAAACAGGTACCAGGAAATGTCGTGAGGTGTGAAGGCGACCAACGAGATACTGACCACATGACACGGCTAGTGACGGTTGGTCTGTACAAATATGGGCAGGGTTTAGCACCATATACCCTGAAGGCGTGGAAAAGGTTCGTTTCTTTATCAACCAGTGTCTTGCCGGCTGGCGTGGACGATCATGCCTCTCCACAAATTACGATCCCCGACGTTATAGATCAATTCGTGTGGTGACTTTTTTTCCGTTTCATGACATAAGACTGTCTAGAATCTTCTCACGGTGTCGTCTTCTATTTCTTTTATCGCAAATATTTCTGGTTATCACAACATGTTCCAGTTTTTTTTTTTTTTTTTTTTGGTGTTCTCATAACGTGGCAAAAAAAATTTAAAAAAGGAAAACAAAACCGACTACTGCCGTTTTCTGATGTTTGTGGTAAATTGTCTTTGCGACTCAGCTTTTCTTAAAACATCCTGATTGCTCATTCTGGCTATCCAATTAATTTTCAGCAGTCTTCTATAAATCTACATCTCCTAGGCTTCCAGGAAATTTTCGTTGACTTAAGCTAATGTTTATGTGGGGTACTCACTTCCGGATAGTCGCCATTAACCAACATTGGGTGGCCGAACCAGTCGCTGTAAAAACTTATGCTTCTTTCTGAAGCACTCACGTCTGCTGGGTTCAGTGGGTCTTTGGGTTCCGGCCAGACTTGGTTGAGAGAGATGCCAATCTGACCTGGGTTAGACAAATTAAGTTAATATCAGCGTTAGGTTAGTGGCATGTCCTTTACATGTGGCAATCAATAACGACATTATTTTTACTGAATTTCTAGACAATTTTAAGTTCAATAGTTTACAAATTCGGGTGTCGGGGTATGGGTGTCTTCTTTCTTGCTGCCTTTGTCCTTCACTGCTCTATGCCGTGAGGTGTCGCAGACTTGTTTGATGATTGGTTTACGATCTAGGGCTAGGGTATCTTGGTATGCTGAGGTGTTGTGGGTTTGTAAGGTGTTAATGACTCCGTAGATTCATCTTTTTCGTGGTCTTTCCTTGCTTCTTGATGTTTCAGTTTTCATGCTGTATGCTCTTGCTGCTGGCGACTTTGGGTTCATTCTCACTAGGTGGCCGAACCAGTTAGGTATGTGTCTATCAATGAATTTAACAACTGGTATTGCTCCAACTGTTTTATAGATCTAATACTTCCTAATATGGTCCTTTCTTGATGTGTTCGCTGCTTTTCTCAGGCATCTCGTTTCACAAGTAGTGAGTTTTATTTCTTGTTTTTTAGTTAGTGCCCATGATTGGCATTGATAGCACCACGTTGGTATAAAAATTGCATTTATAATGTTCTTCTTAATTTTCAATAGCTGGATATTTTCGATAGCTGGATATTATAGGATGAGTATAATTTGAAATATGCCATTATTGGCTTATTTAGTCCTTGTCTCCATCTCTTTATATAATCTGCCATTTCATGTAAAAATGCTTCCAAGATACTTAAATTCGGGTAATTGTTTCGGTTTTCGTCGTTTATCTATATAATAATTTCATAATTGTTTTTACTTATATTCATAACTTCTGTTTTTTCAATGTTGATCTTCATGTTACGTTTTGTGCAACAATTCTGGAGTAAATAAATGTATGTGTTTCTACAGTTGTTCACTACTGATATGCAGTGGACATCGGCGAAGAGCAGTTCATCCACTATAGAAACTTGGTCATGATCTGTTTAAATTTCGCAATATGGGATCCTCTAAATAAAATGAACGAACAAACGTTATTTTGAAAGGGTTAAGGATTGAGCACGCAGGCCCGTCTAACATTCTGCCCATCTATCATTCTCTTTCATACACTATTTCATCCATACAACATTTTAGGCTAAGCGGGAACAACAAAAACAACATAAAATATATGCATTATAAAGGCATGGGAAACACACACACAATCAATTCTACACGACTCACTAATAATAATGATTGATGTAGCAATTGTTATTAGCTATGAGGAACACACTGTTCTACAAAAACGGGGCTGGCTGTTACACTAGAGTGTTATTATTATTATTATTATTATTATTATGATTATTATTCTTATTATTATTATTATTATTATTATTATTATTATTATTATTATTAAGGAGAAGTAGGGTGCCCCCTTCCATCCGCTAGCCAACGGGACATCCTTGGGCAAGGTCGAGTACCCGTTTATCTCCCCTCTCCACACATAATCCCTTGCAGTGTCACTAGAATCCATCGAGCTGGTGGTGGGTGAAGCTGGGAAGCAGCCGACAACCAGAAAACGAGAAAACCAGCAGCCACACATTTCTGAACAAGGCAACCCAATTAGTTCAGCGACCGACCGGCCACCATTTTTCCTAACATGCAGTTTACGATACACACAATCGCGGAGAAATGTAAAAGCCCTTCACAGGAAATTCACAGCTAACAGTGTCGCTCCAGGCACTAAACTCAGTAGCATGGCGACTTATTAGCTCAACCGCCTATCCTCCATGTTGGGAATAGAAGTAGAAGAAAGAAGTAAAGGTTAGCCTATTCTCATTGTGAGTTAACTTCTTTAAAGATATCTTCATTACTCTTTATATCCGCCCAGGGTCTTCTCGCCATTCTTCTATAAAACCACAGCTTCCACATAATTCTTCACTTACAAGCTCAGTTGGTTGAAGAACCGAGATCACAGCACACGGGATATTCCCATACGTTCTCCGTCCTCATCTGCAACAGCCAGTGAAGTGTCCCAATACAATGTTACCAGTAGGGGTCTAATTATGTGTCCGTTTGGCCTGTCCTCGGAGCCCCGAGTGTCGGCCAGATCCTCACTTATAAAAGATTAGACACATTAAACACTGACAAAGATGAGAGCCTTACCTTTCTGAGATGACTGGAATGTACTCTGATACAATCGGTAGGCTCCAGCATGGGCCAGGATGAGGTTGTGTCCAGCTATGTACTGACCTCTGGCCAGATCTCTGTGTCCAGGCGCCACGTAGCCATCGCCATAGCCGGTGATCGTGACAATTGGGGGTTCGTTGAAGGTGATCCATAGTTTCACCTGAAGAAGTGCGAATGTGAAACGTTCATCATATCAAAATCATTGTCAGCATCTTCACCATCACCATCTTCATCGTCATCATCTTCTTCATCATCTTAATCATCAACATCTTAATACTCATCATCATAATCATGATCAACATCTTTATCATCATGACATCTTTATCATCATGACATCTTTATCATCATCATCTTCATCATCATCGTAGTCATAGTTAAAATAATCAGATCTGACATAAAGGAACTATGTAGGAAAGGGGTGGGGTGGACTACGGGGCGAAATTATCAATCAGTCCACTCCGTCGCTCTGAAGGTTTTGGGTCATTTACCCGGACTGCGGCGTTCAGACCACGAGTGTCATTTTCCCGGAGACTACTGGAGGTTATCGCTGGAGCTACGGAGTTCGTGCTTTGTGCGATGCTCTCGGCCAGCGGTCTGTCGTTCTGCGGAGAGAGAGAGAGAGAGAGAGAGAGAGAGAGAGAGAGAGAGAGAGAGAGAGAGAGAGAGCTGCATCAGGTAAACCCGGTGCAATGAAGTCGACCATATCGATATTAGTACTTTAGTATTAAGTTTATAATCATTATTGTCAGCGTTACTGTTGTCATTATGATCATCAGTGCCGCTCGGCCTATTCTCCATCAACATCATCATCGTCATCGTCATCATCATCATCATCATCATCATCATCATCATCATCATCATCATCATCATCATCATCATCATCACCATCATCATCATCATCATCATCATCGTCATCATCATCATCGTCGTCGTCATCGTCGTCGTCGTCGTCATCATCGTCGTCGTCGTCGTCATCGTCGTCGTCGTCATCGTCATCATCATCATCATCATCATCATCATCATCATCATCATCATCATCATCATCATCATCATCATCATCATCATCATCATCATCATCATCATCATCATCACCATCGTGGTTGTTTTTGACATCATTCTCAGAGAAGTTGCCACCATCACCGTGATAATCATCGACACCATAAGTGACGTCATCATCATCTTCATCATCACCATTGTCAGCATTATTGTTATCATCATCATTGTTGTCGGCATCAATGTTATCATCATAATTATCATCATCATCAACACTATTATCATCGTCATCATTACGATTATTATCATGATTATCATGGTTCTCATCACTTGTTATATCAGGTAAAATAAATGTTTACATGTTATTTTCTAAGACGACCACTCCACTGCCGTGATCGTTATCGTCGTCATCATCTTCATCATTATCTTCACCACCATCATCATCATATTCATCTATTATCATTACTACTATCACATCCCCCACTATCATGACAATCCATGTTTATATCAGACAAGCATGTATAAGTTATCCTTACCATTTATTTCTTCTAATCGTAACTTACATAACTGAGAAGCGACTGAAATGAAATAAACAAAGAGATCAGCAACAAACAAAGAAAGGCACACCATGGCAAAATAAATAACTTAACATGACAGTTCACAAAACTGCACAGCAACGAACCCGGTCTCCGAAACGTTCAAAGCACAATTTACTGTAGTCCACAAAGTAGCTCTGAATAGATGCATTCAACCATCCTCCTTGGTCTTCCAATGCTTGGGGAAGGTCCCAGTGGTACAGAGTCACCATTGGTCTGTGAATAAAAGCCATTGGTAAATTAACATCGTCAGCATGATTTCATGATCATTATCGCATACACCATGAACATTGCACATGCTGCAGAAAATTTCATCTGAGGGTCTTGTTGAGAATAGATAGACATGATTCGAAAGTCGCGCTTCACAACACTTACCTGGATATACCCACCCGGACATGCCAGAGTACAAGGTAATGGACGCCAGTACTAGCTGGCGAATACATCAATACACACAGGAAGAAGCATGGACAGTATTGATATAATCAGTACAGAACGGACTCGGCCGCCGGATGATGACGAGACTCTGACGCTTACCCGACTACACGAACTGGGGCTGAAGCCTGGTCAAGTTCGAAATTCCGCCTTTGAGGTGAAGAAAGATGATACAAGAACAAACTCTTCCTGAGAATAGTATTTAGGGTTCGCTGGTGTATCGGAGGACTGAGCCCGCATGGGAATACCCAATGTGCAGTGAAGTCGTTTGACATAGCATATCATAACGTAATATGCATAGCATAACATTATATGTAACATAGCATAACATAACATACTATGTGACATAGCATTGCGTAACATAATATGTGAAAGTATAATATAACATACTATGTGACATAGCATAACATAATATATGACATAACATAACATAATATTTGACATAGCATAACATAATATATGACACAACATTACATAGTAGGGGGCTGAGTGGTCTCGAGGTATGGTGTCCGCCTCGAGTGCTGGAGGTCCCGTGTTCAGGCCAGGTGAGGGTCGGGATGTTTTCAAGTAGACTTCTAGTTATAAAATTTTCCCTAGTCTCTGGGTAGTGAGATCGGACGCCCGTGTGTATTGTTGCGAACGTAACAAATCCCTTGGCAGTTGGATATCGAAAATATAGTAGTCTAACAGCGCTGCCCGGGCAAAATTTCGAGTTAAAAATCTACCCAATGTATTTCAGGATCCTCGCCGGTGCTACGGAGTTCGTGCACTGAGCTGAGATTCTTCGGACTCAGGCTTGATTTAAGAGTAGAACGGAGCACTTATGGGTTACACCCGTGTGCCGCGATGTTGATCCGTCGAATAAAGTAAACTAAATAAACTAAACAACATAACATAGTATGTGACATAACAAAACATAATATGCTAATCGTCGTCTAGAAAAGATTGTGACAAGCAGAAAGATCGATGGTATTTGAAGAAAAGGCAAACATGCTGGATGGACCCTCAAAGCTGGATGCAAGGCGATCAGCCGTCGAGTAAATCAACACCACAGAAGAGATCTGTTTGTGACGGAATATATCACCTGCGCAGTTTGGCATGGCACATGGTAATTGTGAACAGACCTAAGGTACTTGTAACCTCAATTTATATTCCCCGATATCTACAGATCTTGTTATATCTACTTTCTTATTGTCTTCTTGATAGTGTTTGCCGGCGGGTTCTCCTTTGTGACCATTTCTTCTTGCTTTTTTTCCCGTGTGTCAATGCTGGCTTCTAGCTCGTCTGTTCTGAGTGGATGTAGTGCTTAGAAGGATTCATCCTTTGATCTAGTTGCTTTTGTGTCCTTTTTCAGTGTCTGACCAATGAGCACCTCAGACAAAAACTTGGCTGTCTCCGCATTCTTTTCGTCGTCCCATTCGGATATATCATTGTATTTTTTGACAGGTTTATCGGTTTTCTCCTCTAGGCTGAATTGACACATTTCCGGTTGAAAACTGGTTTCCCCTTAAATTTATTGTTCACTGTGAATGAATTGTTGGCTTCAGCTTGAGGTTTCTCATTGGTCTTTGGCTTGGTTTCAGCTTTCGGTTTCTCTGTAGTCTTTTGCGTGTCTTCTGCTGGCTTGTTTCGGGTTAGCTCCCTTTCGATTCTTAGTTCTCTCTATGTTTTAATTGCTGGTGAACTTCACTAATCTATAACCACGGTTGAAATATAAATAAAAGCAATTAACCTATAAGGAGTCAAGTAACACATACATTAAATAATGAAACATAACAAACAGTTAAACATTGAAGAAAACTGACTGAATATTGTTGGCCAGCAGATCGTTAATGAGGTTGTTGTAGTACTCAATCCCCTTCTCGTTGATTGTTCCCAAAGTGCCATCCGGCAATATTCGCGACCAGGAGATAGAGAACCTGTAGTGCGTGGTCTGCAATGTAACATGGAATTTCACAATTATGGTCAATATTTTGGTTGCAAGTGAATACACGAAGCTGGCAACAAACAAGTGAAACTAGTGGCGGCGTAAACTTCCGGTGTGTTGATGTAGAGGTTGCGGGTTCAACCCCTACACTGGTCAGTTAGACTAAAATGTTGACTTCTCGTCCTTGACATGACGACGTAAATTACAAGTACCTCACAAGTTGGTTCGCCTGTTGGCGATGGTCATTGGTATTAGGGAAAGCTAATGCACTCGCGAAAATCAGTATAGAGGTAATTGCACGTATATTGCTCGTATACGCTTGAGTTCAAAATGAGCGAGCTTAAGAAAGGAATTACAACTGTGTTATTAAGAACAGTGAATATAATTTGGAATTACAGTGTGGTCGACAAATTCCGCAACTCTTCTGCACTTTAATCCAATTCGTTGCACAAGCCATTCTTCACCCAGCTACGGTAATCTGTGCTGTGATAAACGCTCCCAAGGCGCCAGGGGAGACGCTTTAAAGACACAATAGATCTCACTAAAAGCTTTTGGATGTCATCACGACACTTAGGAGACTGCTGCCAAGGAGTGAAATTCGTTGCGAAGCAAACAGGACTGCAAGAGCTGCGAAAAATGGCTGGAAAAAGCCACAGGAGAACTGCCTCTTGGAACGTTAAGCATTCTTCGACAACATTGACAAAGAACATTTCGAGTCAAAATGGGCCTTACCAGCCATCTTAGAACTCATGGCTCCAGACTTTCAACATCACTGGATGATATAAAGATAAGAACATGGCTTACCCCTAAATGTTTATTAAGTTGAACGTCCTCCTGGGATTTGTGGTAGCTGTCGCACGTGACGTCACCGGTTTCGTTGTGGGCCAGTAGGTGATTGTGTGCGAACGTGTCCCATATACTTGGGCCTTTGCCTGGTTGTAAGACATAGTCAGCCGTTACCAGCGTTTCTTGAAAGTAACATTAAAACACTCTCCTCCTCCTCCTCCTCCTCCTCCTGCTTCTGAAGAAGAAGAAGAAGAAGAAGAAGAAGAAGAAGAAGAAGTAGAAGAAGAAGAAGAAGAAGAAGAAGAAGAAGAATAAGAAGAAGAAGAAGAAGGAGGAGGAGGAGGAGGAGGAGGAAGAGGAGGAGGAGGAGGAGAAGGAAGAAGAAGAAGAAGAAGAAGAAGAAGAAGAAGAAGAAGAAGAAGAAGAAGAAGAAGAAGAAGAAGAAGAAGAAGAAGAAGAAGAAGAAGAAGAAGAAGAACTACCACTCAACCTACCATCTTCATCCCAGCCTCCTTCTATCTGAAAGGCAGCAGTGGCCGTAGCCCAAGCAAAGTCCTCTGGGAACTGGCCATAGAGGATGTCGAACTCATTCTCCAATTTCACCACCCCTGTTGCCTGCCCCCCTCTACCACTGGGACATTCGAGATAAACATATTACTAAATTAATGACAGGCATATAGGGTTGGACTACACATGGTACACAATCATATGGACAAGTATTATAATGTAAATTTCCGTTCAATAAGTATTGACATTGCGGCAGAAACAACGAAACAAAACAACTAACAGAATGACCCTAGAGGGATATATCGTCCTTTAGTCCAAACTGGAGGTCATATGTGTGGCTATATAGTATACTTCGACACTCAATCAGTTAAGAGGGGCATTTCCGTGTATGACTGACTATACAGGGTGTATTTTTAATGACTGTGCAGTGTTTGAAAATATTGCCGGTCCAAGTTTTGTATTTACCTATTATGTTGCATGAACTTTACAGAGGGTGAGTACAAAAGTTGGACCAGCAATATTTTCAAACACTGAACATTAATTAAAAATACACCCTATACAAAGCTAGACGTGAGATTGTCTCGGTTCCTTACTGCATTGAGTGACGGAGGTCGGCAGAAGAGGCTTCTATTAGAAGTGACACTCGCTGATAGTAAAGGTTAACTGGCATCATCATTATCAAGTGTCCTGCCGACTGGCGTGAAAAATCTTGCCGTCTACAACAGCATGTGAATCTGAGGATATACCATCTGTATCAGCTGCGGGCGATTTGGAAGCAGACCGCCTGGCATTGGTTTCCATACAATGGTATTTCTGCCGGTTGCTCAGAAAGCAATGACAAATACTGAACGTAAACTTGCCAAGAAATCACAAACTGTAAAAAAAAAATGCTGGGGTTGACTGCGACGTCCTGTCTAGGATATGCAACTAACTAACCACCTTTATTGTAATACCTGTTTCACCTATACACTTTTACTGCAGGTGCTCTAAAAGACAGGTAGATAATGACATGTAGGAAAAGTTAAAAAGGCTAAAACGCCTAGACTGCGGTAGGATATTTGGTATGAGAATGCATCATCACTAGTGTAGAATGGCTTGCCTCGCCTCAGAGGTCACAGATTGTGGAAGTGTAAGGAACTTTCTGCCCTGGTCATGCGGGAGGGCGGGGGGAGGGGGGGGGATGAACAGGCTCATAGGCTGGCTGGCGGGGAATGCACCTCTCGGTGGTAGTTTACCAATGGACAAGGGAGAGGCGGTCCGACGCCTGTGGGACCAGGTGGAGAAAGCGGGAGGAACAGACTGAGAACGCGGATGTGGAGAGAATGATATAGCGGGGGTTCGGCATGAGCTCTGGACCAATCTGAAAACGTAGAGGGAAGACGAGGAGAACTTTCAATCAAATGGCAGTTGGAATCATTAGCAACATGACTTTTCTCTGGCTGTTGAACGAGGGGACACGTGCGGAAATGTCCTGAGTGCAGTGACGTCGGTTCTTAGCTCATCTCAACTCTATACATCATCACGGTACGAACTGGCTTAACAAGAAAAACAATGATGAAGCAGGTGAAACAACCGCCTACCTGTAACCTTTTTTGAATCCGTTGTCTCGTATAACATTAGCATAATAAATTGCTGAAGCTTTCGGAGTTCTAGTTCTGTTTGGATTTGTGAAGTCCACGGAATAGAGGCCATATTTCTGCGTGTAGCCACTTGTCCACTCGAAGTTGTCCATGAGTGACCAGGCAGTGTACCCTCTGACATCGCAGCCATCTAATTTAATGGCTGGAATGTAGTATAGTAAAAACAATATAATAGCATGTTTTGAGTGTTTCATTAGACGATAGCATACCCCCAAAATATCAAATCGACCTGTGGCACGATCATTGGTCTCAAACGTATCAAGAACGACATTCGGTGTGAGCAAACTACCAGCCAATCATATCTCTCCTTTAGAGGTCAGCATGACCGAATGGATAAACGCACGTGCCATTAAACTTCTATTGCGTGCAATCCGAATTAGCGGGTTCAACCCCTACACTGGCCACCTAGATTAAAATGTTGATTCCTCGTCCCTGACTTGGGGACGTAAATTAGAAGTACCTATGAAGTCGGAGTGGGTTCGGCGAAGGACACTGATAATAGGGAAAGCTAATTCACGCGCAAAAATGAGTCCAGTGCACTAGAAGTCTCAGTTGTTTGCCTGTGTTCCTGCCTCTTAGAACATAATGTTCAAGTTGTCCGCGGTGTCCTGCGTCCATCTTAGTCCATGTGGACCTCTGCCTCCTGTGACATCCAACATGCCGTCGCTCACTGGTCTTTCCAGTGTTTCCTTTAGGTGAGAGGTGGCGGATATTGGTTGGGTGAGTGGGTGTAGGTTGGCTAATGTGTGTGTGGGTGGGGAAAATTGTGAGGGTGCAGGATGTATGTATGGATGGGTGCGGGATATGTGGGTTGACGGGGGTATGTGTGTGTGGTTTTGTGATGTGTGTTTTGCTGGGTGGTTGCGTGTGTGAGTGGGTAGGTGGTGGAGAATATGTGGGTGGGTGTGTGCGTGTCGGTTATGGGATGGGTGGGGGATGTATGTGTGGGTGGGGAAATGTGTGTGGGCGGGGGATCGGTGGGTTGGTGGCGGCATGTATGTTTGCCTGAGTCTGTGTGAGTGCGTGGAGGTATGTGTGGGTGGGTGGGGGTGTGGTGGATGGAGGATGTGTGGGTGGCTGAGGGATGTGTGGGTGGCTGCGGGGTGTGAGGGTGGATTGGGGATGTCTCACAACATTGCAATATACACTGTTTATGTTTTCAGCTTTCATTTGACAATGTTTTTTTCCCCCCATATGAATGTACCATGCGTAATATGCATTGTTTATGCTTACAAAATCAATTTGACAATGTTTTTTTTCCTATGTAAATGTAAAATGCACATTTGATGAATGAAAGATGAGTGATCGAAAGGGCCGAATGTAAGACGGGCCAGAGTGCCCACTTTGTTACCCTTTTAAAATAAAGTTCGTTCGTTCGTTCGTTCGTTCGTTCGTTCCAAGTCACTGTGACGGTCCTTAAATAAACATGTATTGTTTGGCGCTGATAGATGTAGAAAAACAAAGTAGGAAGTAGAGAACGCAGTAGGCAACATAAACATTGAAAATGCGTCCTCTAATCCTTACTTCATTCTTCTACTCCTATGAATGAAAAACCTAAACACGAGAAGTACATAGTGAGCTTAACTAAAGCATGATTACAAGTAGCAAAATGTATTCGTGTTCTAGTAAAACTCACTGTTTACTTCTTGTTTTTTGGTGATCCATTCTTTGCCTTTTTAAGCTTTACTGCAGTTCTCTTCCTTCACAAATACTGAAGTTTTGGAAAGATTAAATTGTGTGACGGTTTGTTCCAGCTCAATCTTCCCAGACTTAGATGGGTAGGACACGTTAGGAGGATGGATGATGGTAGACTACCAAAGGAAATCTTTTTTTTTCTTTTTGGTGAATTACAGATGGGTAAGAGATCTTTATTACGATACAAAGATGTGTGTAAACGGGACATGAGTGATACAGGCAATGATCTTGCACATTGGCAGCACGTCGCAGCTGAACGTGTTGCATGGATGACAAAGATCAGAAATGGAATAAAAACAAAGGAGAAAATGATTACAGATTGGTCACACACTGAGCGCGTGAGACGTAAAATGGTGCGTGATAATGAAAATGACCATGTTTTCACATGCATCCATTGTGAACGAACATTTACAGCGCGAATTGGTCTGATCAGTCACATTCACTACCGCCATTGGTTGAAATTATGCCTTTTTGAAGCACAATGTAACAAACTATCGTCTGTCAAGACGCCAATGGGCCAATGAATAAGTTCTCCTTCTTCTAGTGTTAATCTTCTACGTTTATGAACGCCACCCAATACATACGTGTTTATTTATAAACTGCCTTGGTGGTTTCAAAAGGTTCCCAAATTGATATTTCCAAGCCATATGGGCGTTTTTTATCTGGCGCTGTGTCGAAGGGCTTACTAAAGCTGTCCGCAATCCCGCTTACTGTGTTTGAAACATATCTGCTGGAGATTTGGAAGCAGGCCGCCTTGCTCTGGGTTTTCTACAATGGCATAAGAGCCGGCCATTCAGAAAGCAATAACAAGCTACTGAAAGTAAACTTGCCCAAAAATTACAAAGAGCCAAACAATGACGAGGTTGACTGCAACGCCCTACAAAGGATATGAAACTAACGAACTGTGACATTTAATAAGGTGAAATATTTCAGTTTTTAAAACATGGTGCACTTTCTAAGCCATCTTTTCATGTTCATCTACAAATTAGGACATTCTAAAAACATCACTAATCTCTAATATGTTCTGACCTTTCAACACCTGGTTGAGATGCTGGCGGTAGTATGTGATTCTGTGAGCATCCCTCAATGTCCCATTCTTGTCAGACACGCCATTCTCTGTCAGATACACAGGGATGTTGTTGTATTTGTCCTTTATCCAGTTGAGAAGTCCTCGGTATCCCAGCGGATAATTCAGCAATAGGTTCACAGCAGCACTAAATATCCAACAACAACAACAATTCAACGAACCATCAAAGAACAGCAGCTTGGTGGAATTTCAAAGGTTTCAAAGGATTAAAAGTCAAGAAGACCGATTTCATTGCACTGGGTTTTATACCATATCAATCAATCAATCAATCAGCCATGCCGAAAACCGTGGGCGGTCATGACTCGCCATTTCACTCGATCACCAGAGTCTTGGATCAGCTCAGTGTTCCTGTCTCGACCATGCCATGTGGTCAAGCCATCCAGGTATTTACTTCTCGGTCTTCCTTCCCCTTGGTCTGTTCCCTTCGATCTTGCCAATTGTCACTAAGTGTTCTCCAATCCACTTCTTCTCATAACATGTCCAAAAAATTTTGACTGTCTTTATCTAATTTCTCTAATCAATTTACGATTTTCATTTGTCTCCTGTAGTACTTGGTCATTGGTTTTTCTGTCTTTCCATGGTATTCTTTGCATTTTCCTGAGAAACCACATTTCTGCAGCCATCAGATGTTTTTCAGCTTGACTGCTCATTGTCCAAGTTTCACATCCACACAAAAGTACAGGCTCTATGTATCCCCTCAACACTCTTTTTCTCGTTTCAACTGACATCTTTTTTATTGGTCAGTATGTTTTTCATTTTGCTAAAGGTGGTTCCTGAGACGAATGTTGCGAATCCCTTGGACTGCCAGAGTAACTAACGATGACTGCCTGAAGCAGGCTAATGAAACTAGAACATTATATACAACAATAAGACAGAGACAAACATCTTTCTTCGGTCACGTGATGAGAAGAGAGGCATTGGAGAACATCGTAACAACTGGAAAGATTGAGGGGAAGAGAGGCAGAGGAAGACCAAGAGAAATGATGCTGGATGGATTGAGACGGTGGCATGGAGGAATATCAGCAGCAGAGTTGATCCAGAAAACCAAAGACCGAGATCTGTGGAGAGCCATGAACGCCTACGCCAGCCGGCACGGCACTTGATGATGATGATGAAAGGCTACTTACTCCATATGGCTCGGTCTTTTACTGAAGAACAGCCTGTCGAAAGCGTCGCACAAGGCATGAACTACTCACTGACTTTAGCCAGGACCCCGAAGGGACCTGTTGCCCAGGACGCTCGACGAAGACGCGTCAATAGGTCTTGGCCAGTATATAACCCGGCCCTGGTGCCTTGGAAACACCTCTGCGTCCCAACAGTGTTCGGAATTTGTATATGCATTGTTTGTACCTTTTCCTTCCACAAATCCATACTGTTCTTCACCAATTTTTACACACACACACACACACACACACACACACACACACACACGCACGCACGCACGCACGCACGCACGCACACACACACACACACACACACACACATATATATATATATATATATATATATATATATATATATATATATATATATATATATATATATATATATATATATATATTCTTCTCTGTCTATAATAATCTCAACACTCTTCTCTGTCCACAATATTCTCAACGCTCTTCTCTGTCCATAGTATTCTCAAAATTCTTCTCTGTCCATGATATTATTAATACTCTTCTCTCGCTACGGTATTATCAACATTCTTTCTTTCCTGTGTGTGTTTGTGTGTGTGTGTGTGTGTGTGTGTGTGTGTGTGTGTGTGTGTGTGTGTGTGGTAATGCCCGGAATGCTGTGATGTTGGTTCTTAAATCAATCAATCAATCAATCAAATCAATCAATCAATCTTTCTTTCCTAAATATTCTGAACATACTTCTCTGTCAACAATATTCTCAACATTCATCTCTGTCCACAATATTCTCAACACTCTTCTCTGTCTATTCTCAACACTCTTTACTGTCCATCTTTACTGACTCAACATTCTTTTGTTTCCACAATATTCAACATTCATCTCTGTCCACAATATTCTGAACATTCTTCTTCAAACCACATCTCCACTGACTTAACAAACGAAGATTACAAAAGATGAAACGCCAAACGAGTGCAAAATAACTTTTCTACACCAACCATATTGATTTACATTATGTTACCTACTTTGTTGTCTGCGATCTTTGACTGCCTGCTTCTAAAATTTCATCATAATTTGTCGAATTGGAAGTACGCCGAGTTGACGTCATAAAAAGTGACTGGTAATAATTCACGCCAAGAAAATCAGCACTTCCTGCAAACGTGAAATTAAATATTCGTACATTGTATTCTGAATAATCAAAACTTCGAGCGATTTCAATAGATAAGATGGGATGAGTTGAGATCATGCAAACGTTTTTTTTTTTTCTTCCGGCAGGTTAGTTAGTTATCTTTTGGTGTGCCATACTTGAACTCCGGACATGTCCGTGGGTGCTCAGACCCCCCATCAACACTTGCATCAGTGTCCGGCAGGTAATAGTGCCAGTTCTATGTTGGTTGACGAGGACCCTTGTTAGTTAGTTAGTTAGCTAGTTAGTTAGTTAGTTAGTTAGTTAGTTAGTTAGTTAGTTAGTTAGTTAGTCGTAGTTCCAACCTCACAGCAACGGGTCATCCCCATTATGCTCCGTTCATGTGCCAGTGAATATCGCACTAAACGCTCCCCACTGCCCAATGTGAAAAGTGGAAAAGACAGGAGTCTCGACAAACAACAGCCTGCACAGATCCACTGTGCATAAAACCGCTGCCAGAATGTCAACACAATAGTCCCCCACGAAACACCCAGTTCATCTCTGATGGAATCGGCAGTCATTTTCCCATCTGGATGTTTCCTAGATATTCACTCACACAGTCCACGAAAATACAGTTCATCGTCGATGGGAGTGGCAGTCAACCAGAAGCCCAGCAGCCACGCATTTCTGCATAAGGCAAAAACCGGTCAATCTGGGACATAGCCATCTACCATCGCTCCGAGCATGTAGTCACAATCCAAAAAACCTCGGGCAGATTCAAAAGCATTTCACACGAAACTCACAGCTCACAGTGTCGAGCCACTCACTCACTCAGTAGCAGGGCGACGGAACCATCAAGCCTTCTTAGTCGCCTCTTACGACATGCGTGGCAGGCTACAGTGTTGCTATTCTTTGCTTCCCTTAAGGGCCCCGGCAACACACGGGAGGACCCTAGTTCTCACAATGTTCCTCTTGTGTCTATATATATATATATATATATATATATATATATATATATATATATATATGTGTGTGTGTGTGTGTGTGTGTGTGTGTGTGTGTGTGTGTGTGTGTGTGTGTGTGTGTGCGTGTGTGTGCGTGTCCAATGCACCCTTAGTGAGCGCAGAAACTGTCGCTTACCTATTTATCTACAACCTTTACTTCTGTATGGATGTGAAACGCAGACGATAAGCAGACAAACCAAACCCCATCTAATGGCTGTGGAAATGTGGTTTCTGAGGTAAATGCAAAGAATATCATGGGCAGTCATAACAAATAATGAGCATAGTCCTGCAAGAAACAAATGAAAACCGCAACTAATTAGATAAATTTAACGTAGACAGTCAACATTTTATGGGCACATTATGAGAATTGATTGATTGATTTAGGAATCGACATCACAGCATTTGGGGCTCCGCACATTATGAGAAGAAATAAACTAAAGAACTTGTTGACAACTGGCAAGATTGAGGTGGGGGAGGGAGAAACAAGGGAAAGGCAAAGAAGTTAATACTTGGATGGCTTGGGCTTGTGGCATGGCCGTGACAAGAACATGGATCTGATCCACAACTCTGCTGACACGGTACATGATGATGATGACAACTACGGAGTATGTACACAATCGCGGTAGTTCTGTTTTATTATTACTTTTCTTACTACCTTTATTAAGTGCCACTTCCTGCGGAGTGAAGCTGGGCAGTCTAGATGTCTGCAGCCCGAGCTGTTGGCTTCTCTCCAACAATATTGCCTTGACAACATCTGGGTAGTCTCCTGTTGAATGAAACAACAAAACGTGGGTTTACTTATAAATTATTCTAAAGTGTGACAAACCGCTATCACTGGCATCTCGCAGTCACGACAGACGGTAGTTTGTGACATTGTTTTTCACATATCCTTTACAGGACATCGTTTTCAACATCAGCATTTTATCGCTGTCGTTGATTTATTGCCAAGATTACGCTCAGTAGTTTGCCAATGCTTTCTGAGCGGCCGGCTCACTTATTTCGTAAGTTACCAACGCGGCGAGAACCGCTTCCGATTCTCGCGCGCTGCGTTACCCTACGTGGATAAACGGGATTATGGAGAAAGTCGTTTAACACCTAAGCCAGGGAATCCGGCTGTGGGACAGATAGACCTGCAAAAATTAGATTTTTAAGAGCATGCATTTTCCCCAGTGCAACATACACCTGTGAGACCTGGGCACTTACTAAACAAGCTGAACAGCGCAAAATACCTTTGCATATAAGTGTTGTAGACACGTTCTAAGAATATCTTGGATACAAAAAAGAACAAATGCATCCAGACGACAAGATCTTAATACTGAGGAAGGTTGGCTACAAAAGACGATACAACAAATAATATCGAAATATTTTGGTCACTTGAAACGTTATGAAAGGTTAGTTAGTTAGTTGGTTGGTTAGTTAGTTAGTTAGTTAGTCGCATTTCCAACTTCACAGCAACTGGTCGTCCCCATTATGCTCCGTTCCTGATTCAGTGAATATCACACAAAACGCTCCACACTGCCCAATGTGAAAAGTGGAAAAGACAGGAGTCCCGACAAACAACAGTCCGCACAGATACACTGTGCATAATGCAGCCGCCAGAATGTCAACACACCAGTCCCCCACGAAACACCCAATTCATCTCTGATGGAATCGGCAGTCATTTTACTATCTGGATGTTTCCTAGATGTTCACCCACACAGTCCACGAAAATACAGTTCATCACCGACGGCAGTGGCAGTCAACCAGAAGCCCAGCAGCCACGCATTTCTGCATAAGGCAAAAACCGGTCAACTCTGGGACATAGCCACCTACCATCGCTCCGAACATGCAGTCACGTTCCAAAAAAAAAAAAAAAAACTTGAGCAGATTCAAAAGCACTTCACACAAAACTCACAGCTCATAGTGTCGCACCACGCACTCACTCAGTAGCAGGGCGACGGAACCATCAAGCCATCTTAGTCGCTATGAAAGGTTGGAGAGAAAAATAATGGACTGGTATATGAAAGAGAGGAGGAAGAAGGCCAAAGAGAAGATGGGTGCAGGATGTGGCGGATGATCTCCAGATGGGTGTATCGGACTCGGGATATCTTGCTTGTAATCGAGAAGTTTTCAGGAAAGTTGTTATGGAAGAGAGGTTTTATCAAGGACATGCTACTGAATGAATGAGTGAATGAATGAATGAATGAATAAATCGGAGCTCAAGGAGAGAACAAGGCAATTCCAATGAATCAGGAGTTGAGGAATGACTTAGGCGCTGAGTAGGACGCACACTGAGAAAACCTGAAGATAACATAACTAGAAAGATCTGTGTCTGGAATCCACAGGGCAAAATAAAACAGGAACGCACAAAAACACACGGAGAAAAGAAGTGGGGACATTTGAATGGAGGACATGGGCAGGGTTGCGTGGGATAGCTACAGACAGGAGGACTTGGGGTGAGCTGGTAGAGGGCCTTTGTCTTTATGGGGGATAACGGACGATAGAAGAAGCGGTCATTGCCATTTGGAGGTCATCATGGCCGAACGGATAAGATTGCTCGTTCTTAAACATCCGGTGTGCTGACGCCTAGGTAGCCGTTTCAACCCCTACACTTGTCATTTAGATAAAAATGTTGACTTCTCGTATTTTGACTTACAAGTACCTCTGAAGTCGGAGTGTGTTCGCCTGAGGACCTTGGACACTGGTAATAGGGAAAACTAATCCACTAAAAAAAAATGGATGTCCAGTGCTACTAGAAATAGTACCACATTTATGGGCTACGCTTGAGTTCAAAGCGAGCAGTGCCAAAAATATTTTGTTGTTTTTGTCCATTTATGTACTGTAATATCGCATGTGTTAGCTCTTGGTTATTCTCATTACCTTCTGAGACAGTAAATCAATCAATCAATCAATCAATCATTCAATCAATGAATCAATCGGTAAAATAACATAAGGACCTCTTGTTCCACTCTTTGAGACATATTGGGTAAATGATCAATCAATCAGTTGCCGTCTCCGCAATCAAGGTTGGCTGCAATGTATCTCGAAGTGTGTCTATCTCTCGCCTTGATTGTACATTCTATCAGATTGCTGATCGTCCATCTCTTGATGTTATCATTTTGATGGTATATGGTGCTATCTCCTACATTTGTCTAGACCACCTGGTACTCAACGGGAGATGTGATGAATATCACATAAGTCGCTATTACTTCCTACAACATGTTCATACTGTACAAGGTTTTGACCGGAATCCCAGGTACATTTTTCAGCAAATTCTCGTTGTCATGGGAATTGGAACACATTTCCACGAAGCCGACAGGCTGCAGGCTTGCCAGCGGTGACACGGTTCTCAAATAAATGGGTAGCCACTGGAAAATCCTCAAGCAGCTTCAAAGCAGAGACCAACCAACACTCAAGGACAGCAGAGATTACAACAGAGATACACGAATATTGCTGTACGAAACAAAGTAATGTTCTTGACAAACTCTTGGTCAGTTACATCCACCACCATCACTACCACAATCACCAAAATAATAACCACAATAATAATAATAATAATAATAATAATAATAATAATAATAATAATAACCATCATAACAACAATAATAACAATAATAATAGCACCTTAACACATTTTCTTTAATAAACGAACGAACGAATGATAATCTTTATTTTCAAAGGGTTAAGAATTGGGCACGCAGGCCCGTCTGACATTTTGCCCTTCTTCTCTATTTCCTCTCATACATTCTTTCTCTCTAAAAAGTAGGTAGGTCCTCTAAAAGTACTGGAGAGTTTTGGTCAGAGACCATAACTTTATGAAGGGAAAATCCCAACTGCACCTCCCCGCGGTAGAGGATGGAAACACACTACGGTGTGGCTAACACAGCTCTGGGGACCGAGTATCCACCGGAATAAGTGGACAACTCTGCAGCTGAGCAGAGCAGGGCACTCACTTGTCCTTAAAGTCGGAAATGGCTGTCAAAGGCAGAG
Organism: Cepaea hortensis; assembly: GCA_963921405.1. Classification (NCBI taxonomy): domain Eukaryota; kingdom Metazoa; phylum Mollusca; class Gastropoda; order Stylommatophora; family Helicidae; genus Cepaea; species Cepaea hortensis. Next base: position 98,305,176 of record OY992889.1, on the reverse strand, counting down.
GTAAAAAGACCACCATGTGAATGTGGAAGGCAAGGGGAAACCACCACATTATCTTCCCAAGACTTCATGGCAAAACATATTTCAAAGTTAGTGAAGGACGTTAATGGCTGTCTTAGGGCATCCTCGTCCGGTAGGGACAGTCATGAGCCACAGGTGACACCAGACCGTCATCCAGCTACTGATGGCAAAAACTTAACTAAAATAAATAAATTTAGAGTAGGAACATGGAATGTTAGGACATTAAATGAGCTAGGAAAGTTGACCAATGTTCTAAGAGAGATGGATAGCATGAAAATGAATATACTAGGCGTTAGTGAGATGAGATGGAAGGGATCGGGCAAAATTATAGCTGACAATCACACAATAATTTATTCTGGAGGGGATACACATGAAAAAGGTGTAGGAATAATATTAGACGAAAAAACAGCCAAGTCAATTAATGGATACTGGTGTATTTCAGATAGAGTTATTATGGTAAAAATCAAAGGCAAACCAATAGACATAAATATTATACAAGTATATGCACCAACAGCAAGCAGTAGTGATGAAGAAATACAACACTTTTATGACGAAATAGAAATGGCGATGGCTCAAATTGGATCACAAGAAATAAAGATAATACTTGGTGATTTTAATGCAAAAGTAGGAAAGGGTAAAATGGAGGATGTAGTGGGGAATTATGGTTTAGGTACAAGAAATGAAAGAGGGGAAAAGCTAATAGAATGGGCAAATATCAATGATATGATAATTGGAAACACATGGTTTAAACACCATAAAAGACGACTGTACACATGGATAAGCCCTGATAAGAAAATACGCAACCAAATTGACTGCATACTAATTAATAAAAGATTTAGAAATGCTTTAATTAATGTAAAGACAATGCCTGGTGCTGACTGTAATAGTGATCATGTACCACTATGTGGACATATAAAAGTAAGATTAAAGAGAGGGAAAAAAATGGTTAAGAACATGAGACTTAATAAAGAGGTTCTGAAAATAGATAAAGAAATGCAAGAACAATACAGAGTGACTGTGAAAAATAGGTACAATGCAATAACTATAATACAGAGTATAGATGAACAATGGGAAATGTTAAGGGACTCCATTCATCAAACTAGCAAAGAAGTATTACCGGAGAGAGGCAAAATAGCCAAGAAAAAATGGATGAATGAAGATATCTTAAAACTGATGGACAAAAGAAAACAGAATAAAATGACAAACAAGAATACGCTAAGATAAATAAAGAAATAAAAGATAAATGTGGGAAGGCTAAAGAAAGTTGGTTAAACGAGCAATGCAAAAAAATTGAATTAAATTCCATTAAAGATGCAAAAAATATGCACAGACAAATCAGTGAGCTTACAGGAAGAAAAATAAGAATAAATACAGGGTGTTTGAAATCAAAAACAGGAAAGATAATATTAGAGGAAGATGCTATAATGAAGAGGTGGAATGAGTATATAAGAGAATTATATGAAGAAGAAAGGGAAGAATTAACAGAAGATAGTAACTTAGAAGGTCCACCTATTCTGAAAGAAGAAGTCGCTGACGCTATGAAACGTATGAAGAAAGGAAAAACAGCTGGGCCAGATGAAATCACAATAGAAGAATTAGAAGTATTGGGAGAATTTGGAGTAGATATATTAACCAAAATGTTAAATGATATTTACAGCAGTGGATATTTACCCAGTGATATGATGAAATCTGTATTTATAGCTATACCAAAAAGACCAGGAGCAATTGATTGTGAAGATTTTCGTACAATTAACCTTATAAACCATATCACTAAGCTTCTACTCAGAATCATAATGAGAAGAACCAAAAAGAAAATAAAAATGGAAATTAGTGAAGAACAGTATGGATTTGTGGAAGGAAAGGGCACAAACAATGCAATTTATACATTACGGACACTAATAGAAAGGTCAATAGAGAAACAGAGAGACATATATTTGTGCTTCATAGATTATACGAAGGCATTTGATAAAGTAAAACATGATGAACTGATTAAAATGTTGGAAGATATCAACACTGATAGAAAAGATTTAAGAATAATAAAGAATATTTACTGGAACCAAGTAGCAGCAATTAAAATGGGAAATAAAGAGGGTAGTTACGAACAGATAAAGCTAGGAGTACGACAAGGGTGTGTCTTGTCACCAGATCTTTTCTCCCTGTATAGCGAAGTAATAATGAGAGAGATCAAAGAGATGCCAGGAATACTAGTTGGGGGTTATAATATAAATAATATACGCTATGCAGATGACACAGTATTGGTGGCGGATAATTCAACAGACCTACAACAATTATTAGACGTAGTAGTAACAGAGAGTGCAAGGAAAGGACTCTCCTTGAATATCAAGAAAACAGTAACAATGGTAATATCAAAGAAAATGGTGACACCAAAATGTGACATAGAAATAGAAGGGAAAATCCTTAACCAAGTTGATAATTTTAGATACCTAGGGGCATTTATAACATCAGATGGAAGATGTACAACAGAGATTAGGAGCAGAATAGGGCAGGCAAAAGCCGCATTTCAGAAAATGAAGAGTATCTTATGCAATAAGTCACTATCACTGAATGTAAGAAAGAGAGTGCTGAAATGCTATGTAGAACCAGTTTTGCTGTATGGCAGTGAATCTTGGAATGTAAATGAACAAATTAAGAAGAAATAAGAAGCAACAGAGATGTGGTTCCTGTGACGAATGTTGCGAATTCCTTGGACTGCCAGAGTAACTAACGACGACTGCCTGAAACAGGCTAACGAAACTAGAACATTATATACAACAATAAGACAGAGACAAACAGCTTCCCTCGGTCATGTGATGAGAAGAGAGGCATTGGAGAACATCGTAACAACTGGAAAGATCGAGGGGAAGAGAGGCAGAGGTAGACCAAGAGAAGTGATGCTGGATGGATTGAGACGGTGGCATGGAGGAATATCAGCAGCAGAGTTGATCCAGAAAACCAAAGACCGAGATCTATGGAGAGCCATGAACGCCTACGCCAGCCGGCACGGCACTTGATGATGATGACATTCTTTCATTCAACATCACTTATGAAGCAAAATTTTGACAACAAAAGAATAATAAGCATTGAAACGCATGAAAAATAATCAATAACAAATGACTCACTGAGGCAATGTTTAACATGGGCATTATAAATAACTAAGGAAGGTATAGCGTGCCATATACATGGGAATGTGTTTTGGCTGGTTGCCGTTTCAGATAATTTACTATTATTATTGTCTTTTTTTGTTTTTTGTTTGTTATAATGATTGGTGGTGACTTTGATTTCTTGTGGAAGATTGTTCCACAACTGAGCGGCAGAGTATGCTAAGCTTGTTTTATGTCTATCCTAGGTTTAGGGACATGAAGTATATTTAGTCGTTCGCTATGTCTTGCGTTATATTTAAACAATGGCTAAATGTAGCTTGGAGCATTTTGAAATAGGATTTTGTGAATTAGTTTAGCCTTATTAAAAAGTTGGCGTTTGTGGAGTGGCAGTAACCAAAGACGTTTATGTAGGTTAGAATTGTCGGTAAGCTTTTCGCCAATAATTAAACGTACTGCCCTTTTCTGGAGTGAATAAAGACGTTTTGTTATTGGTTTGGAGCATCCATCCCAGATTGTGGAGCAATAATCAGTATATGTTTGTATATGGGAAGTATAGAATATCTTTCTTGTGTTTTCGTCAAGGAAGTTTTTAATTTTTGCAAGTTGGTATACTTTTTTGGCTATTTGTTTAACGAGAGCATGATCATGTGAGTTAAAAAGACCCAGTGCCTTGTGCTCGTTTACACTTTCTATAGGCATGCTACCAATGTGCAGCTGTAGAGTTCTCTGCAAGTGTAAAGTCTTTGCCTGGTTCCTATTAACATAGATTTTGCTGTAGAAATTTTAATTTGCATGCGGTTTGCATGACTCCAGTTAACTACACTATTTATTTTCTGTTGCAAGGATAATTCTAGCACATTACGATGAATAGCGTTTGTATATACTGTGCAGTCATATCGAATGTTTTTCTAAAGCCTATAAACACCGCTCCACAAAGAGTATTGTTGTTAATATTTTGATGCCAGTTTTCTATCATATTTGTTAGGGCCTTATCACAAGAGTATTTTGGCCGAAATCCTGACTGACTGTCAACTATTAGTTTGTGGCGAACTAAGTGCTCTAGTGATGTTTTGTGGATGTGCTTTTCTAGCGGTTTGGATAGTGAGGATAATACGGAAATTGGCCTATAATTACTCATGAGACGATCGTCTAGAGAACCAGCAAGCTTTTAAATGAGGATAAACTTTAGCGATTTTAAAGGCTGATGGGAAGTGACCTTTGGTGACACATTGATTATATATAAAGTTAGTGACTTGCAGATAGCCGGTGCAGCATGACGAAGGATCCGATTACTGATTCCATCTCGTCCTGATGAGTTATTGTTTTTTTTTTAAGGTTACTTAGATTAGAAAATACTTCAGTGGTCGTCATTAGCGGTATGTTGGAGGGAATGTCTCCATAGCATTTGTTCTCACAGAATGATGATAATAAAGATATGTCATGAGGCGCATCTGGTATTGCAGCCTTCAGTTGGTTTATGTTGGATTGAAAGAATCTACTGAATTGATCACATGTAATCTGATTTGATGGTAATGATTGTGATGATTTGTGTTTGTTTGTCAAGGTATTAATTGCTTTTCATATATCTTTAGTGTTGGTTTTATCTATTATTAAGTTCTTAAAATAGGTTTTCTTTTCCTTCCTAATAACATATTGAACTTTGTTTCTCAGACTACGGTACATAGTTAGATTTCTATTTGTATGTGCCCTGTCCTGGTCTCTCATAAGTTCAACTACCTCCTGTGTGATCCATGTGTGATGTTTAACACGAACTTCCTTAAATGGAACATGCATATCAAATATACTTAGAAAAATCTTCAGCCAGTGGTCCAGAGCATCGTCTGGGTCAGGAAGTTGGTAAACATAGCCCAGAGATGAGTTGAGCAAGTCTTGTAAACAGACATCGCGATTGAAAGTTTTATAATTTCTATATTTTATACTTATATGTTTGTGTTTTGGTGTTTTGGTACCTCTTTTTGACCACGTGCAACATACTGGGTAGTGATCGCTCATTGCATTAATAGGTACAGTACATTCTGTGATGTTGTCAGCACACGTAGTATATATATGATCCATAAGTGGTGCAGATGATTTTGTTATTCTTGTGGCTTGTTTGGCTAACTGTTGGAAGTTATATGACTCTATTATGTTTTCCCATGTTTTGTTTGATTTGTAAGTGTCTATGTCGAAGTCAATTAGCAGTATTATTTCTCTCGCATTACTAAAGACTACATCCATCATAGTGGTGAATTTTTCATACCAGATATTTCCTGCACTAGGGCTTCGATAAAGATAGCCAACTACTAGGGGTATGCGATTTGAAAGTTTAACTTTAAGCCATACACACTCAATCTCACAGGTTTCAAAATCTAGCAAGCGGCGGGCGTTAAGCCAGTTAGAAATATAAACTGCAATACCCGTCTCTTGTTTCTGATAAGGATCTCTTCTAATAACTTTAAAACCTCTGATAGCGATGTCATCATCTGAGATGTTACCCTTTAATCGACTTTCGCTAACGACGAACTTGTGAAAATTTTGATTAAGTATAAGTGATAGTTCGGGCAGCTTCCCTAATAGATGGCAGATGTTTAAATGCCCCATTCTGAGCCCATTATTACTGGGCCAGTGTTTGCACTTATTAGACATTTTAACATTGCGTAATCATAGATTAAAAATAAAACACAAAATGAATACAACTTACGTCCCTTATAACAATACACACTCTAAGTTAGTTAGTTAGTTAGTCGACAGATCATCCTCGTTGCACATCGAACCATTCAGTCCATAAGTGCTCGGATCCCCTCCTCAGCAAATCCCGCAGCGTGTAGCGGCTAACGACGCCAGTTCTGTGTTGGTTTATCAATCTTCTTTGGCTTCCTGCGTAGTGTTCTTGTTTGGCCACCCCTCTTTTAATTTGCTGCTCTAGCAGTCTGGCCATTGTTGTAGATTCACAGTCATCACTTGGTTCTCGCAAAAGTCTCACATCACGTAGAGCATTCAGAATGTCAGCCTGGTCCATGGCGCGTCCGCCCTCCACAGTAGCCTCACCTGCGAGCTTGTCAGCCCGCTCATTTCCTTGTACTCCGGCATTCCCTGGCACGAAGATGAAACTAATCTTTGCCAGCCGAGACCACTCCAGAGGCAGCAACCATTCTCTTCGGATCAACCCCTCCTCTATCCTCTTGATCATGTTCATTGAGTCGCTAAGGAAACAAGCCCTGGTGAATGTCTGTGTCTCGAGCCATGTTATTGCTTTACTTACTGCCATGACTTCCATGGTCAGGCTACTTGTGGTTTCAGTGAAAGCACCAGAGTCCTCCTTCACAATTCTCCCTCCGGCCCGAGCTGTAAATTCCCATGCGCTTCTCACATGTCGGACGACCGACCCATCTGTGTAGATGACCGCGTCACCGTCTAGCGAATTCTCGAAAATCAACGCTTGTACACACTCTAAAGTACAGAGAAACAGTAATATCTCTGGCAATATGCAAAAAAAAAAAAAAAAAAAAAAAATACGTATACAGATCAGTACGGATGAGCCGTGAATGCCTCCTCACTCACAGTATAAACACAATTAAGAGTATTATAAAAGATATACAACTAAGTATCAATTTATGTATCGTCAATACGAGTCAATGTTTATAGTCACGTAAAATCTAATACGTTACTATATGAAACAATAACCAAATATGCACATAAACGTTCTAGGAGAGGCTCTTTCTTGTACCGAGATCCGGTGTTACTTTGTGCTAAGTTGCTTGTAAATACCAGGTTGTGTTGGTTGTTGGTACAGCGACATCATAAGTGTTTGACGAAGTGTAGCTGAGCTATAACGTGTGAGGTGCAACCATTCTGGGTTACAATGAAATAGGTAATATTGATGTCTCATGGGTATGTAATCTCTACCAGCTACAGCCTCTGGGTGATGGCGAACAGGAGGTTGTAGTGGCACGTCGTTGTTCCTGAAAGTTGGTTCCTTTCTGGGGAGAACAGGAAACATATATTCATAATTATTACCCTCCTGTGTGAAAGACGACGTAATGTAAGGACTTGGTGTGGTGGAAATGTCCCGTCTGGCTCGGATTTCAGGTGCAGTGGTTATGAGTGGTCTGCACACTTCTGGCCTATTGGTACTTGATGTGACGGGAGTATGACGTCTGGCTTGAGTTTCATATAGCATAGCTAAAAGTGTTCGACGCGATCCTGTATTGGATTATGGTGTATCCGTTCTATTGGCGCCCAATGTAGACGAATGTAATTGATCCTATAAAGACTTTTATTTGGTGCACCAGCCTGTGAAGTGAATGACGGTGTATTGTTGATGAACTGTATCTCGTTTTGATACCAGAACTTCTGCAAAATGTTGTTATTTATGTCGGCTAGACAGCGCTGGAGTCCATAACTCGGTGATATGATGGAGGAGAAGAAAATGGACGACCTAGGAAAAGTGTGACGTAATCCGTTCAAGAGTGGCAGCAGTTGAGACCCTGCGATTTGTTGGTTGTTCATGGTGTCGTTTATACCAGTGTGTACGCTTGCCTTTCTAACGTTGTGATTTACAGCCAGCCTGCTCATCTTGCCTGTTAGCCAGTCAACACAAGCCCTAGGAAGTGCGATTATGGAAACAATGTCTTTGTCTGAAGTGGGCATCCGGTCGCTGTATAAACAATTCATTAAAGAATCGCCTAGTATAATGTGTGTACAGTCGGGTCGTGCTATCTGTACATGTTGGTTATCAGCATGTCTCGCCCGATGTTTCATCCATTTCCGATTATCAGCAGTCTTTATGTCTCCATGTGGTTCTCCCGATGTATCTTGTAGGCATGTGTTGCCCATTGGCAGAATGTTAAAGCACTGTACGTTTTCTGGTGATTTTTCTTGAAGCACTACGAACTTATTGCTTATTTTGACGTCAATGGGGTAGACTGCTTGTTGTTGTTTATCTTCCTCTGCGCGTTGAGGTGTTTTCATAGTAGTTACCTGTTCTGGATGGGACTGAGCTTTCCCAAGATTTCCCAAGGATGAAGCTGTTGCTTGGGAATTACATGCTTCTTCGGTTTGGTCGATAGAGGACACATTCTGAATGGTTTGAACTGTTTTTCTCAGCAGCAAATTTTCATCTCGCAGGAGTGCGACTTCTGTCTTGAAAGCATTGTAATCACTGCTTATCTTGTTGTTTGCTTCGATGTTAGTTGAAACAGTGTCAATGAGAGCCTT
>OY992889.1:98236840-98291840 GCA_963921405.1 Cepaea hortensis | reverse complement strand
GAGACAGGCATGCTTCGTTAAGAGTGGCAGGATTCAGTTTAAGAAAGATAAGGAACATTGTTAGATCTTCCCCCCCAGGACATGCTGGTGTGGCGGGAAACGAGCAGGCAGACAGATTGGCTGGGTCTCCACCGCTCGGTGGGTTAATTATATAGGAGAGGGCAGATGTGGCCAGGGACCTTGCGGATCATGTTTATAGCATGGATGAACAGATAAATCATCACGGCCAGCAGAGAATGGCTGGCAGGGAGTGACCAGGCGATCTGGCCGACAATCGGGACTCCGAGAAAAAAACAGCCATATAATCAGATAACATATAATAATCAGGACACATAATCAGATTACAAGTGGTACCATCAGTATTAAGACTGTTCGCTGGATGTTGAAAATGGGAGCATGTATGGAAATATTCCGAGTGTGGTTATGTCGGTTATTGAGTCAGCTCAACTCGAACATTACATTTGTGGATCAGTCTGTTTAACCGTTTAACCATTGACATACAATACATATCAAGTTAGCAATCAATGACACATACAACAGTAGCACGAGTAAAGGTTCAAGCATGTTATGTATGTTGACACTAATCATGTCCACTATTGCAATTACTTTCTTGTCCTTCCATTGCTCTTTGTTCATGACTCCCAGGCGTCATTTTCCTGTAGCGTTTTGGCACCCATTGTTGTTGCTGTTGTCTGTGATTCCTCTGGAAGATTGAGTTTAAACTCTTAAGAACGGATCACTGGCGTTCAGGTTGTCTCGGCCCCAAAAAGAGCTTGCATCAATTGAAACGACGTTAGTGTAGCGACATTCCTTCAATCTGGTAACACAGTGCCATAGTAACGACGTTAGTGTAGCGACATTCCTTCAATCTGGTAACACAGTGTCAGCGAAACAGGAACTGTGTTACAGGGCCCCGTTCTCTTGTTCATGCTCACAAATAAGCGGGGTATAAACGGGGTATGACATGAGTGATTGTACTTCTTACGTTTAATCAGAACATAGGGCAGAAGTTTGGCACCCAAGTGTTACATCTGTACAAGGTGTGCATATTGGAGCCTGGTGACGATGAAATACCTCAAACTCGTTGAGGAAGCATTGAAAACATAAGCCTACTGCCAGTTAGTCTGTATGTGTTGTGACACTTGCAATAGTCTTTGTGGAGAAGGGTGCAAAGTGTCGGGTGTGGAGAATTGTTTTTGTGGAGATGGGTGTAAAGTGTCGGGTGTGGAGGAGAGTCTTTGTGGTGATGGTGGCTAAGTGACGGCGTGGAGGAGAGTTTGTGTGGTCATGGTGGCTAAATGTCGGGTCTGGAGGACAGTCTTTGCACCAACCTCACTCCAGTAGATGCACGACATTCTTGTGGTTCGCATGGGAGAACCTCAACGCAACGGGGCTCAGAGTTAAATGTATGCCTTCCTGAGGATTTGTGAAGTAACAAAACAACCATCCAAATAACCAATAGTCAAAATAACCAACTAAACAACGAACCAACCAAATAGCCAATCAAATAATTAACCAATTAACCAATCAACAATCAACCAACTATCAAAAAACCAACTAATCAACCAACCAAAGAACCAACTAATCAACCAACCAACCAAACAAACCACACAACAAATTAACAAATCAACCAACCAACCAAACAGCCAACCAACCGAACAACTAGCAAATCAAACCGATCAATCAATCAACCAATCAACCAACCAAACAATCAAACAACCAAACACCTAACCAACCAACCAACCAATCAACCAAACAAACAACAACTAACCCATCAACCAGCCAAAAAAAAATATTCAATTAGTCAACCAACCAACAAAACAACAAGCCAACCAACCAAACAACCAATTAATCTACCAAATTACCAACCAACAAACCAACCAAACAACCAACCAGTCAACCAACCATCAAAACAACCAAACAACCAATTAACCATTTAGCCAAAATACAAATCAACCAAACACACAACCAACCAATGAAACAGCCAAGCCAACCCCCAGAGACAGCGAACCCACTTAGTATATCCTCTTGTTACCATTACTGTCATTCTTGGCAGTAACTGCCGTGACTCTCTGGCACTATTAGAGTTCATGAGTCAGATATTTACTTATCGCCGAGCCAAACAACACTTCCAAAACTAACCTGTGATAATAGTCCACGCCAGCTCTGTTGATAAACTTCGTTGTGCCATCTGGCAAGATCCGCGGCCAAGAAATGGAGAATCTATAATGGCTGACCTGCGACAAGAGAGTGGCTGCTAAATAAGTTTAAAAGAGATTAACAGACTAATATACATGTATTTATTTATAGACTTCCGGTGGCCGAAAGGTTCAGAGCGCTCTTAAACTTCCCGTGCACTGATGGCCGCTAGTAGGTGTGTCCCACACACAGGTCAGTTGGCCTTAAACGTCAACTTCTCATTTAGACGGCAATGGCACAATACTCAACGTAAAATTGCATAGAAAACCTAGTTGGGGTTCATAGCGACGTCCTGCAAATAACAATCAACGCGCACGCATACAAACACACACACACACACACACACACACACACACACACACACACACACACACATAGAGATTAGCCAATTTCTGTTGTGAAGAACAATATTGTATTGTACGGTGTAAATGCATTACTATAAGCTTGAACTCTTATAAGAGGTATTTCCGAACAGAAGAACTATTTCTTTGGTCCCCGGTGAGATCGCCTAATCGGGTCTGCAGTGTATATAAACATACACCCTACATTGTGACACCGGGCGGAAGAGCGCAACCGCAATGGAAGCTGGAAGCAACTGGAAGTCTTATTCTGCTGCGATGATATGTAATGAAGTCAATCTTCTTTGCCTTTTAAATGATTTTTTTTTTTTTATTTCATTGTTTCTAATCGTGTTTGCCTTTTGTCCAAAACCCAGACACACATCGCCATTCTTCAACCAAACATACGAGTACAAATAAACAAGCACACGTTTGATCTTGCTACAACCACACATTCCAACAAATAATCAAACAATTTTTATCACTCTTCTTTCTTAAGAACACCCCCCCCCCCCCCCAAAAAAAAAAAAAAAAAAAAAAAAAAAATCCCGAAACCTACCCCAAGTGTTTTCAGCATCTGCACATCCTCCTTGTATTTGTGGTAGCTGTCACAGGCAATCTTTCCGTCGTCACCGTTGAGAATTTTACCTGGCTCGGATGTATAGGTATCCCAGATACTCGGGCCTTTACCTGAAATATGTCATGCCACAATATATATATATATATATATATATATATATATATATATATATATATATATATATATATATATATATATATATATATATATATAGGAAGCAGTAATGCGGTTGGCTACGATGCTCATTGTTCAGGCGCAGAGAAAAGGCAACAAATACAGTAAAGTAGCTATACCAAAAGATGAGTCCTGCTAACGATTACATCCATTCAAAACAGACGAGATAAGAGCCTTCACTGACAAACACAAAAGCAGGAAGAGACAGACACAAAGGATAACCCACCGACCAAAATCTCAGCCATGAAATGGAAAGAGCCATACGTCACACGGAGAAGAGACATGAAATGTAGGGAGACCTACATCACACGGAGAAGAGACATGCAATGGAGGAAGACCAATAACACACAGAGAAGAGACATGAAATGGAGGGAGATCAATAACACACGGAGAATAGACATGAAATGGAGGGAGACCAATAGCACACATAGAATAGACATGAAATGGAGGGAGACCAATAACACACAGAGAAGAGACATGAAATGGAGGGAGACCAATAACACACGGAGAATAGACATGAAATGGAGGGAGACCTACGTCACACGGAGAAGAGACATGAAATGGAGGAAGACCTACATCACACGCAGAAGGGACATGAAATGGAGGGAGATCAATAACACACAGAAAAGAGACATGAAATGGAGGGAGATCAATAACACCCGGGGAAGAGACATGAAATGGAGGGAGACCTACATCACACAGAGAAGAGACATGAAATGGAGGGAGACCTACATCACATAGAGAAGAGACATGAAATGGAGGGAGACCTACATCACATAGAGAAGAGACATGAAATGGAGGGAGATCAATAACACCCGGGGAAGAGACATGAAATGGAGGGAGACCTACATCACATAGAGAAGAGACATGAAATGGAGGGAGACCTACATCACATAGAGAAGAGACATGAAATGGAGGGAGATCAATAACACAAGGAGAAGAAAATGAAACCTTTAACTCACAGAGAAAATAATTACAGGCAGAAATTAATCATATGGTGAGGACGGAGCTGCATTATATAACCAAAAATAAAATAAAATAGGGCGATTTGGAGTGAGTTTCGTAAGGGCCTATCTTCAATGGGGAATGCAGGGAATCAGAAGCAGAACAACGTAGCTAGCGTAACCGTTTGATGGTAACGGCGACAGATCCTCTTTTCGTGGTCCTGATCTCAAAACCCCGCATAAACATTGAGCTATGGGCGCCTTTTGTTAACGTTAAACTACATGCTGGCTACTCACCGTCCTCGTTCCACGCTCCTTCAACTTGATAGGACGCGGTAGCTGCTCCCCACATGAAACCGGCAGGAAAAGTGTCGAAGAGAAATTCCTTGTCACCGTCCTGGAGATGCTCTTCGTCGTCATCGCCAGCATGACCGCCTGCCGCAACAAATCTGTTACTTCCATGGTAGCAGCTGAGTGTTGCCACGGTCAAAATGGCGACAGCGAGGAAGCAGGTTCTCATTATGTGATTGTTTTATCTAGACGGTCTGAGAAATTAACATAAATAAACACTTCATTGCTGTTCATAGAAAGTAGAAGAAAGAACAACAACAACAAATCTTTATTTTCAAAAGGTTAAGAATTGGGCACGCAGGCCCGTCTAACATTCTGTCCTTTTATCACTCTCTTTCATACATTATACCATTCACACATCATTCAAGGCTAACTGGAAACAGCAACAATATAAAAGATATGCGTTATAAAGGCATGTGGAAAATGAAAAATCAATACTACACGACTCAGTTATAGTAATAACTGGTGTGACACTTGTTATTAGCTATGTGGAATATACTGGCCTACCAAAGGGGGACTGGCTGTTATACGGGAGTTTTATTATTATTATTACTTCTATTATTAACGGGGAAGGTAATTGTTGGATAAATAATTGATGGCTCAACCCCAAAGAGATCAAGAATCCAGAGTTCCTCTTTCTCAATGTGATCCTGCCCGTTAAAATTAATTTAGCTGTTACTGGCTCAATGATTTGAGACCATTAAATAGAGTTTTGGAGAACCAAGGAATACCTCAAGGAAAAAATTAACTTTTTACTGAGTATCCCAAATGTCCTTATGGATGGTTCCTTGCCTCTCCTCTACCAACTAAATAATTAATCTAGGGTAATTGCTTACAACAATTTTAGTATGACAAGAGAACTCTCAAAAAAAAAAAAAGACAATAACCTGTAATTTTATCATTTATTCTATATAAATGGAACTATTGATTATACATGTAATAACATACAACCAACAATACAGTACAATTACATTATGGGTCTATTAGTCTCTTAACTAAATATCTATCCCCTGGCTGTGCCACGTTATCATACATGGTCCTCAGAGTTGCATCCGTTCTTAAGTATTGGGCCTCTTCTGCTGGCCTAATCTGTGGAAAGAAACTGGGTACCCCCTGGTTGGTTTACCGTCCAGTTATTGGATCTCGGTAAGTCAGTGTAGAATAGTCTAGAGTTCTTTATTGTTTTCCCCGGTGATTTATTGTAAATTGGCTCACTGGTGTTCTTCACCTATACCTGGATAAATTTATATGTGAAACCTGTCCTGTAAAGGCGGTGAAAATTGGCAGGAAGTTGCTGTGGAATAGTATTTGACTTCACTATCTCAGCTGCCTCACTCAGTTAAGTGGCTACTGCATTCAGTCAAGCTGCTACAACTACTTTCACAAAGTGTTGCATCCACAAAGTCAGGTCTGGATAATGACCACTACCTTCATTTAAAATGAATTTCTTCCACACTTCGGCGCCAGGATTCAGATCTTTCCAATGCGATGTCGTGGGCTGATGTTAGTCTTCATCTATCTAACTTATACTAAATTATACTAAGTTGATTTTGAAGAGACTATCACTCCCTTCGCTCATCGAATCTCTCCTGGTTCCTTTACTTGGGTGGTGAAACAAAATAGGCCGTCTTCCGGTTGTTCACTGCTATTTATACGGTGTCTTTCCCGGTTCACTTTTTCACTGCCAACGGGTATATTAAATCTTGGATCGTGTAATTGTGGAACAAACCAATTTGGTTTCGGTGAACTCCGATTTTGTCATCTTGGAAATAGTAAATGCGATGTTACGTTTTGTGAAAATATATCACATGGCTCCCCTCTCAGACTGTTGTTCGGCTGAAGAACAGTAGCTTTGAGCAAGCATAACAAGCTTATATTTCCTTTAATCCTTTCTTCTCCCATTATTTCTTTCCTCCTCTGATTCTTGTACAGAATCTTCAATAGGATGTCTGCTGAGAAAGTCTGCTCCTACATTCATCCTTCCTGGAACATATTCTACTTGAAATGAATACGGTTGTAGAAGTAACGACCATCTCATTAGTCGAGCGTTTAAGTTTCTGGATGCTGCCAGGAACGTGAGAGGTTGATGATCGCACTGTATTGAGAAGTGTTTCCCATACAGGTACGCCTGAAACTTCTCTACTGCCCAAACTAAAGCTAAACATTCTTTTTCAATAGTAGAATAAATGCGTTCGGCTGAATTCAATTTTCTACTAGCATAGGCAACTGGAAAGAGCATTGATTGATCCTCATCCATTCCTTGTAATGAGGTGGAACCAATTCCTATGTTTCTTGCGTCCGTCCTAAGTATCCATGGACGCGTTAGATCTGGTAGATGAAGAACTGGTTTTGCTGTTAAAGCTTTCTTTAACTCCGCGTATGCTTTCTCGCAGTCAGCAGACCAAACGACATTCTCTGGTTCCTCTTTCCGAGTGAGATTTGTCAACGGAGATGCGAGGGAATTGAAGTTCGGGATGTATCTTTGGTAAAATCCACAGAGAGATACAAAAGATCGAACATCCTTTTTAGTTCTGGGTCGCGGTGCATTTCTTAGTTTCTCCACATTACCATCATGAGGTTGCATTTTGCCTTGAGATATTGTGTGTCCCCAAAAAAATAATTGCCTGAACCCAGTCTGGCACTTCTTTGGTCTTGTGGTAAACCCCACTTCTTTCAGGCGGTTAACAGTATCCTCAATGTCTCAAGATGTTCCTCGAATGTTTCTGTAGCAATCAGGATGTCATCCATGAAGTTGCTAAGACGGGGATTTTCCAATGGTCCTAAAAGTTTCCTCATCATGCGAGTGAAGACACTATGCGCATTGCTTAATCCGAAAGGAAGAACGTTAAATTCATAGTGTCCATCAGGAGTGCTGAAGGCTAACCACGGTCTTACTTCCTTTTTCACTGGGATTTGATAATATCCTTTGCTGAGATCTATCTTTGTGAAGTATTTTGCTCTGTTGAGGTTGGTGAAAAGTTGATTTTGATCTGGCAGTGGTTCTGGTTGGAACTCTGTCACCGCATTCAGCTGCCGATAATCAATGCATAATCTATGTTCACCACTGGGTTTCCTCAATAAAACTACACTTGCATTATAAGGTGATTCTGAAGGTGATATTATCCCAGCTGAAAGCAATTGTTGAATTTCATCTTTGAGAGATTTGGCTTTGGCATATGGAACAGTGTAAGTTTTGACTCGCACAGGTGTTGTATCCTTTAACTTCATGTCGAATTCTTCAAGATTTGTTAATCCTGGCTTGTCTGTTAGTATCTCTGCATAATTCTCTAAGTACTCTCGAATCTGCTGCTGCTGATCCGTCGTTAATGTTGAACAATGTCCCCATCTCGATAAGTCTCGTTGAACTGCAGCGGATACTCCACTCCCATTGAGTTTCCATGTTCAACTTCTGTTGCTACGGCCATTGCTATTAAACGTGCTGTCTCGGTGGTGGGTCTCTCGTTGTACTTTCGTAACAGGTTGAGATGAAAGATTTTATCTTTCCCCTTTATTGAGATCTTGTAGTTTGTTCTGGAAATTTTCTCCTTTACTATACAAGGTCCTTTCCAACCGATCTGCAACTTGTTTTGACTTGTGGGAAGAAGTAATAGTACTTTTTATCCCACCACTAACTCTCTATCGTTTGCTTTCTTATTGAAATTTTGGGCCATTCTCCGCCGTGCTTGTCGTAGATTGCTTGCGGCTAATTTCCAGCCAAGTTGAAGTCGTTGTTTTAACTCTTCCACATATGCGGATGCAGTCACAACAGTTTCATCAACTGAATCATCAGCCCATGTACGAAGTAAAGCTTCTAATGGTCCCTTGATTGGACGACCGAACAACAATGTTGCTGGTGCAATTCCCGTAGATTTGTGTGGTACTTCGCGGTACGCAAAAATTGCTGGCGGAATGTATGTATCCCACGCCTCTGATTTTTCTTGAGCTAGTTTCTTCAAGATGGTTATTAGTGTCCCATTAAATCTTTCCACAGCTCCATTTGAAGCAGGGTGGTATGGAGAAGTACATATCTGCCTAGATTGGAACATTCTAAACACTTCCTCCATCAACTTCCCTTTGAACTGCGATCCGTTGTCAGTCAGGATCCGGATTGGAAATCCTAATCTTATAAATATTCCAAGTAGAGCTTCTGCTACATTCTTGGAATCACTCGAAGGCATCGGCACAGCTTCTGCCCACATCAAGCATGTGTCTACTAGTGTTAGTATGAATCGATTCCTCTTCTTTGTCTGGGTGAGAGGTCCGACTATGTCCACAGCCACTTTCTCGAATAGTCTGCTAGTGATGGGCATTTCCCCTAATGTCGCTGGTGGTGTCCAGTGCTTCGGGGCTACTCTCTGACATTCTGGGCTTGATTTGACATATCGTTGAATGTCCGCGTTCATTCCAGGCCAGTAGTAGTGAGTTGAGATTCGTTGCATGGTTGCGTTGATTCCCATATGTCGCCTAAACGGCATACTGTGTCCCATCTCCAGTATTTGTGTTCTATAAGTAGTTGGAACAACCAGTTGAGAATACACTTGTCCTAACTTCCCTGCCTTTCTGTGAAGAATTCCATTCTTCATGTAGAAATCACCCTTCCTAGGAGGTGTATGTGATTTTGGCAACTACGGAAGCACGTCCCAAGTGAGCTATCTGTTGCTTGGGCTTATTTTAAATCTTCGGGTTGAAGATTTGCTGGTGTTGTAGTCGTTGTTGGAGTTTCCTTGGCCTGTTGGCGTGTAGTCACCGCTGATGCTATCATTAGCTGTACTGGTTCTCCTAAAAAGACGTAGCGACATTCGAGCATGACAGGGAAGATTGGATCTTCCATGACCGCTGCTCTGATTTCTCCCGTAACATAGCGTGAAGTTATGCTGACCTTGGCAACAGGAAGTGTCATAGGTACGAAACTTTTCAGAAATCCCTGTATTTCGACTGTTTCATCTGTAACTTGCTCTGGGTTTACCAATGAGGCTTGTACAATTGCGTCGAAAAATAAACCTGTATCATAGAGACATTCCACTGTCCATACGTTCAGGTTGACAGATTCTATGACTGGCAGTTTGGAGTTGGTGTTCCGTTGCGTGTCCATATTGGAACGAGCATTATGGTTCCTTCTCGCTGCTTTAGGTTTTACTGCACAGGCTGTGGTACGAGGTTGAGGCTTCTTTCTGCAATCCTTTGTGTTATGAGTATGAGTTTTACAATGGCTGCAGTAGGGCTTCTCCCACTTGACCTGCTGGTTCTGTTTTGTAGTTGAGTTATTTGATCCATTCAATCCATTTGGTTTGCTGGATTTCGGTTATCCTTTATCTTTGGTCTTCTGAGGGAATTCGCGAGGAAGATTATTGGTAGTTCGTTGATTACCACCCGCCTCTTTCTGCGACTTTTCATATCTCTCTGCCAAAGTAATGATAGACTCCAATCTCTCAGCTCCATTTTGTGTTAAAAATGCTTTCATGTCCTGAGACATTTTCTGTTTGAGTTGATCAATTAGAACCATTTCTTGTAGATCTTGGTAGGTTTCCTCAAATCTAGACATGGTACGCCATTTGTTTAGGTAGGATTTCAGTCTTTCTACGTATTGAGAGAAGTTCTCTCCAGCTTCCTTCCGAGCAGTCCTGAACTGTTTCTTGTCGTTCTCTCCGTCTATCTCGAATCTGGCTAATAAGGCTTGTTTTAGGATGTTATAATTGCCCAACTCCTCCGGTCGTATCTTAGAAAATACTTCGAGTATGCTGAGCTGCAGAGTACGTTAAGCTTGTTTTGTATAAGTCTATTCTAGGCTTCGGAATGTGTAATATATTTAATCGCTTACTGTGTCTAGCATTATATTCAAACAATGGCCAAAGGTAATTTGGGGCATTCCGATGTAAGATTTTGTGAATTAGTTTGGCCTTATTGAAAAGCTGACGTGTGCGGAGTGGTAGTAACTGAATGCGTTTATGCAGGCTAGAGGCGAACGAAAGAAGACGAAGTAGAGACTAGAGGACACATTAGAAAACATAAACATTGAAAGTTATGCTCAATTAATATACAATTCTGAGTCTTATAGTGCTATTTCAATGGTTAGATACGAATTCTGTCCGTATGCCATAGTTATGCGTTCATTGGTATGGAGACTAATGAAAACATGCTTTACGGCGTGTCTAGTTGGTCCTGCGTCGAATTACACTTCTTTATTTGTAGGTGACAGGTTCGAATCTCGGTCGGTAACTATAGCTTTCAATTTCTGTTGTCTTGTGTGTCCTCTAGTCTCGATTTCTTTCTTCTACTTCTGTGAACGCCAAACACTGCATGTGTATTTATTGATGAGCTGTCATAGAGAAACGAATACCAACTCACACACAACGTTAGACAGAGCGTATAAAACCTCTTTACATCTCCCCAAAACACTTCACTGAGATAACCGGAGGAAGAGAAGAAGGAGAGGAAGCTAACATCACACAACCGACTGAAATGTCAACCCTACCATAGGTTCAAGATTGATGTGTCGGATGTCTCTGTGCGTGGCAAGCGACCACCATATAGACCAGACTCCCATGTCTATCCTACTCAGCTGAACAGAGCGACCACCATATAGACCAGACTCCCATATCTATCCTACTCAGCTGAACAGAGCGACCACCATATAGACCAGACTCCCATATCTATCCTACTCAGCTAAACAGTTATGAACGTAAGCACGTTAGGCAAGAAACGAATTCCTCCCAGTAACAGCAGTTCGGAGATGTCAAGAGCCCTGCAACCAACCACTGTTTCTACAGGAGTCGTGAACATGGAGGTCTAAGTG
The DNA here is from genome assembly GCA_963921405.1 of Cepaea hortensis. Taxonomy (NCBI): domain Eukaryota; kingdom Metazoa; phylum Mollusca; class Gastropoda; order Stylommatophora; family Helicidae; genus Cepaea; species Cepaea hortensis. Next base: position 98,280,461 of record OY992889.1, on the reverse strand, counting down.
CTAGCAAGCAACCATAAGAAGGAGGAGAGGAAGACTAGGAGGGGGAGGGGAGGAGAAGAAGAGGAGGAGGAAGAGGACGCTGCAGCATTAAAAACAGAAGCAGCAGAAGAGGACACAGTAGACCACCTTGCGTTGGTTTTCATACAATGGTATGGGTGCTGGTCGTTCACAAAGCATTGGCAAACTACTGAACGTACACTTGCCAAGAAATCTCAGTCAACACATGCTGTTTTTGACTGCGACGTCCTGTAAAATATATGCAATTAACTTTTTTGTTGTTGTTCTTTTGTTATTGTTCTTTATTTTCTTGTTCGTGTTCTTGTTCTCTGTTTTCTTATTTTGTTCGTTTTTTTAACCTACGTTGGCAGAACAGAGAGGCAATTAAACAACAGGCTGGTTGAAAATATATCCAATTGGATTGACAGAATAATACACAAAGACGGTGGGAACCTGGTCAAGCCGACACACCACAATACTCCTACCTCATCGATTTGGCAGCACATTTTGGAAACCGGTCACGTGATTCATAGGGACAATGCGTTCCGTGTGTATATAAAAAAAAAAAACTGGTCACATGTTACAAGTGGCAGAAGCATCCGTCATTAATTTACAGAAGTATATGTTGTGCAAACAGAACACATTGATATCTAAAATTACAGTGATAAACAATTAGAATTACTATGTGAATATGTGAGCTGTATATTTCAGCTTGAAGGGTGTATCTAACTTTAGTTTGTGTTGTGTGATTTCTGCAGTCTGTACCTGACGAGATGCGGGGAAATATGCCAGGCAATACATAGTGCAATCTATTGTTTGTATCTTTGATATTCAAATTCACAACAGGAAAATATTGTTTTGAATTAACTTTTTATGTTTTAACTATTTTTTTCATATTCTCTGAAACTTGTCTTCCATTTGTCTTCAAAATGTCACATTGTGAACAACCGAAGACAAATCCACCTAGCCTTCTGTTAGGCATAAGAAATTATATGTGTTGCTAAAGAGTACTACCAAGTAAAGACACAATATTAATGTATGTTGTTCTCACCTGCAATATGTTTACCAACAACAACGGCGACACCTGCAGGTCGCATCAAGTAGTTCTCTGTATCAATGCGACCTCCAGCCAAGCAATCAATCCCTGTAATCTTCATTGACACGACCCTTGGCTTACTTAGTCTATACACATTAACGTTTCCGCCTACCCACATGTAACCCGAGATAAGTAAAACAATCAGGAAAATGTACATATAAATATACCTATAAGAAGAAGCATGAATTTAATATACTAAAGGGTTTATTTTTAATGGCTGTGCAGTGTTTGAAAATATTGCCAATCCAAATTTTATATTCACTTTCTGTAAAGTTCATCCCACAATATAGGTAAATACAAAACTTTGACCGGCAATATTAAAAATACACCGCGTATTACACTCTTGTTGTTAACGTCTCCGTGAACAAGCGAAAAAAAGCCCAATTGATTGCCTTACAATATTGCAGAACGTTGCGTTAAACCCTACATTGAATTTCTATAAAATTTTACGTTAAGCAGTTTGCCATTGTTAGAGCATTGCAATGCTAATCCGACAGCTTCTGCAGCTTGTCTTGCTCCAGATGTTTTGGTGTAACCTTCCCAATGGAGTAAACTAGGCAGGCCGAGAGAGGGATCATGCTGCATGGACAGGGCAACACATGGTCTCTAAATTCAACTCAGGGTTTGTGCTATGGAGCTGTATAACTCCATACCTGACCTTACCGCCATAGGTTGTAGTTATTTTGAATTTTTTATTGTAGCACAATGTAACAAACTATCGTCTGTCAATGGGAAATAAAAAAAAACAAAAAGCTAGGTACGTGTAACGCCTGCGAAAAAGTAAGAGATGCGAAACACACAATGTATATACCTTACAAAGAACTCCATCCACTACGACACTCGTAAATCACAGGAGAATAATAAAAGATAATATTTTTTTAATAATAAAATAAAAATAAGTTATGCTACGACACAACGAATGGACGTTTCGTTTATACTAACCTCCCTCAGGAACAACACAAACATACCTAAAGAAAACCATGAAATTAGAAAATGTAATAACTTTAAAACATAAACAGAAAAAGTCTGTGTACTTCTCTTATTGTCTGTCAAGAGGGCGAGGTGTCAATGAATGGTTGAGTTCAAACCCCGATTGTCATCTTTAGTGATTGCGAAATGGCCCCTCACCCACGTCGATATGTTGCAGAAGGAAAGATTCATGTTCTCGAAAAGTCTACTTTAATTTATTTAAGTATGTTTTCCTGTAGGTTTTTATATCCTACAGAGAAGAACTAGAAGACAGCAAGTCAAATGGTTTGGCCATGTAACTAGGTTACCAACTAACAGTATACCACAACAAGCAATGATGTACAGACCAGAGGGAAGCAGAGGAAGAGGCAGACAACGTGATCGATGGACAGAGGGAATAGCAGAGTCCGTGGGAATATCGATACATGAAAGCCATAAACGGGCACTCTCCCGCTGTTTATACTTCACCTCGACATAGAAATGTACAAGATGAACAAGATGAGATGAGATGCGATGAGATGATAGAACAGAACTAGCATAAACTGCATTTTATAAACTTAGGGCCGCGATAGGCTAGACGCTAGAAGCCTGCCGAGCGGGGGATCGTGTGTTCAAATCATCATCGAGGTGGATGGTTCAAACTGAACTGGGATCCCGGGTCGACCCAGCCTGTAAGTGGTCTCAATCAATGCTGTTGGAAGTAAGGCGACTGACGTGATATTGACCGACCACACCAACTGCCTATTGGTCTAATCCATCAAAGTCGGGTCTCGCACCATATGTTCAGTGCATCTTAAAGCGTGTAATACGGTAATTTATTTACTACATTGACACACACACACACACACACACACACACACACACACACACACACACACACACGTAGATATGCACAGTATGTATTATTATTCCATGTATCCATTTTCCACGACCTTGAAACCCCCCCCCCCCCCCCTTAACCACCACCACCACCATTTTCTACCTTTCCTGTTGACACGGGAACAGGGAAACAACAATATCATACCAACTGAATCACAACCCCTGTTTGTTTGAAATATCATTTATCGAACTTTGACCTGACCTGAGATACTCCCCACCGATCAGAATCACTAAAAGTGTTATCTGTTGAACCGCGTCATTATTTCAATCACTGTAAGCCATACCCCCTATCGTATGGAAACATTGAGCAAGGAAGGGGTGGTATTTACAGCAGCAGTCTACCAAATGTGGTTTATGAGGAAAATACAAAGAATACCACGGACAGACAGAGAAAACCAATAAGCAAGCCCTTTTTATTCTGTTTACAGGACATCGCTGTCAACACCAGCATTTTACTGCTGTTGTTGATGTCTTGGCAAGGTTACGTGCAGTAGTTTACTATTGCTTTCTGAACGAACGGCTCCCATACCAACTCGTCAAAACCCAGCGCATCGCGGTCTGCTGCTAAATCGGTCACAGCTGTGTTTCGAACGCGGGTAAGCGGGCTTTACGAATTGCGTCAGTAAGACCTTCGCCACGTAGTCCAGGGAAATGAAAACCGTAAACTGATTAGAGAAATTAGACGTACAGTCGAATTATTTATGGGCACGTTGTGATAAGAAATAAACTAGAGAACTTGGTGACAGCTGGCACGACAGAGGGGAAAAGAATGAGGGATTGATTGATTGATTGATTGATTGATTTAGGAACCGACATCACAGCATTCGGGACATTCCCATAAGCGCTCCGTCCCCATCCTCAGCAGCCAGAATGAGGGAAAGATAAAGAAGTAAATACCTGGATGGATTCGCCACTTGGCATGGTCGGAATAAGAACACAAGGCTGATTCACAACTCTGGTGATCGCGTGAGATAGCGAAACATGACCGCCTACGATTACCTGCATGGATCATGACGATGACGACCAAATATCAATAACGCCCGTAGAAGAACTACAGATCAAGTGTTACTTGATATTATGACCTGTTGATGATAGAGATTCCACGCCTGGGCTCGTCGCTTGTCAAAATGAGGGACAGATTGGCCATCTCTTCCTTCTCAGGCCTACAAAATGTGATGGCGGTGTATCGTCACATACGTATAGGAGAAAACTGCTTCCGGAATAGGGAAGAAGAAAGATGATAGGGAAGATAGGCATCGGAGAATATCGTGACAACTGGCAAGATCTGTAGGAAAAGAGGCAGATCAAGAAAATTATACTGTATAGACTGAGACGGGTGGCATGGAAGAATATCGCCAGCAGAGATGATCCAGAGCACGAAGGATTGCGATCTGTGGAAATACATCAACGCTCACGCCAGCTGGCAAGGCACACAGTGATTACAACTATGGTGATGATGATGATGGAAGGGCATGCCAGTCATGAACAGTCATAAAAACACACAGGGGGAAAATATCATCATGCGAGATGAGATTTTTTTTTTAGGTTGGGGGGGGGGGGGGAGAGGGGTGCTCGCTCGCTTTGAAGTCAAACGTAGTCCTATGCGTGCCTCTACTTCCAGTGCACTTATCTTCGTGCGTTTATTAGCTTTCCCTATTACCATTGTCCCTCGCCTTCAGGCGAACCCACTCCAACTTCATGGGCACTTGTAACTTACGTTCCCGAGTCAAGGATGAGCAGTCAACATTTTAGTGCAACTGACCAGTGTAGGGGTTGAACCCGCTATATCTGTACAAGCACTCCGGATGTCTACAAAGAAGCGCCCTTATCAATTCGGCTATGCTGACCTGTGCGAGATAAGACGAATAAGAAACACAACTGGAAAACAAGAAGAGATAGAGAGAAAGTAAGAAACTAACATCAAGTGCAAGGACAACATTCGAGTTTCAGGATGGGGAAAGCTTCTGTCGTTCACCCAACAAATTTGGGAATGGGATGGTTTTGTCAACAACCCAACAATTTTGCGGACTCAGATGGTTTCTGCCATACACCCAACACTGTTGGGGATTCAGATGACTTCTGTCATACACCCAACAATTTTGGATATCCGGATGGTTCTGTTATACACCCGGAAACTTGGATGTTTCGGGTGCCTTTTGTCATAGACTCGACAATTTTGGGGATCCACATGGCTTGGGTTATACACCCAACTATATTTGGTAAGGTTATCCGTTGTTCTGCACCGTTGTCGGTCTTTGTACACATGTTTATGTCCTGTGCCGCTCTTTGTCTTCGTACATTTGTTCAAGCGTTGTAATGCCTCCTCCTGACATCTGATTATGCTTTGTAATAACTCCTACTGACATTTGTTGGTGCTTTGTATTTGCTCCTCCTGATATTTATTCATGCGTTGTCATACCTCCTCTTGATATTTATTCCTGCATTGAACATACCTCCTGCTGATATATGTTCACGTGTTTGACACGGCTTGTCTGCTACATTGGTCCTGAGGTGGATCCAAACTGTCTTTGTTGTCTTATTTATTCCGATTGTCGGCGTCTCTACTTTGCACCCTGCAAGGACCTGTATTCAGTAGAGGAACTAGTACCGATATTTTGGGGTGAAGTCTATCAATCAGTTTTATAATCGTAGCAATTCATTAATTTTCAAGCTTCCCGTGATAATGATTATTCCACCTGTACATATCTCCGGCAGCCATTTATAACATGTGATTATTCTCAATTAGCCAATGAACGTCTACGGGTATTTTTGTAAACTCTCAGCCACAAACTTGCAGTTACCGCCACCTGGTGTATGATTCCTCTCAATCTCTGCACAGGGTCGTGTCTGCATGAAACAACCCCGCATATAGAGATGCCATGTGACAAATATACTATTAAAAAATAGGCCTGTTTGTCTCTCCAGCGAACCATCACCTTTCTCCTTCAGAAGTTGTGGCTGGACTCCATTATGCTAGACCGACCGAGTTCCTCCACGAACCGACGCCTACCTCCTGCGGAGGATCCAGTCCGACTGTTGTACGTTACAACAAAACCTCAGTAGGTAACGATACCTTACACACGGACAATATTGGTGCGGTGTGGTGTAACTGCAAATGGCGACGTTGCTGTCTGTATGTTGGATATAAAGGGATTTAGTTGGTCTGTACAAGTAACTTTTGTATATTTGTATGAAGCTGTAACGCTGTCTCTCTATTGTTTAAGTGCTGACGAAGGTTTTAGCCGCAACGTTCATTTTGTCATTTGAGATTGTGTTCTTGTTGAGCTTACCAGTTTGACTTCTTGTTTTCGTTGTTCACGCTTTCAAAACAGCCATTTTAGTTTTTTATTTTTTTTATTTTTCGCCCTCTCGGTTACAGATAAAGTTATGTATGGGGACAATTTAAGACTGTCAGATTAGCAGAATTCTATTTTATTCAATTAATATGTTGTGGCCTACATACGGAGTTAAGTTATACCGTCTGTGACTCAGCAAGGCTATCTGTTATCGCGGAATGTATTTGTGTGATCTGTTTGTAAACGCACACAGGCTATCAGGGGGGATTACTATAGTATCAGAATTCAGAACCTGATGTCAGCAAAATGACATCACCAGCAAGCCAGAATTATCTTACATATGTGGGTTGTAATGAACGCTGTCCTTGAATGCGAGGTACGTACATATTTGGTGATTGTTGTTTTTGTCTTGGGTCGTTATATTAGGAAATAATCACAGCCCCATGTAAAAATTACAACAGACGGGAGTCTCAACATACCAACAGCTCGCACATGTACACTGTGCATAATGCCGCTGCCAGAATGTCAACACAAAAGTCCGCCACGAAAAAAAAAGCAGTTCATCGACGATGGAAGCGGCAGTCACTAGAATACCAGCAGCCAAACATTACTGCATAAGGCAACCCAGTTAGTTCAGCGACTGCTGGCCCCCATTTTTGTGAACATGCAGTTCACGCTAAAAACAACAGCGGACAGATGTAAAAGCACTCCACACGAAATTCACAGCTCAAAGTGTCGCTCCACGCACTCAACTCAGTAGAACCAATTATGTGGGTAAGATTCATAAAACAACCCTATTACTAATCTAATTAGAATATACTTAATTTAGAAGATATAAGATATCAGTAGATATGCGTATGATACAGTATTGATTGCAGACAATTGGCAGGATCGGCAACAGTTAGTAGATGCGGTTGTTTCATACAGTGAACAACTATTAATTGGCACCTTGCCGTCTTGACAGACAATAGTTTGTGCTTTAAAAACGCATAATAACTTTTATCTATGACGGTAGCGAATGTGACTGATAAGGCCAATTTGCGCTGTAAATGTCCGTTCACAGTGGGTGCATGTGAACACGTGGTCATTTCCACCATCATGCACCATCTTACGTCTCACACGCATTGTGTGTGACTTATCTGCAATAATGTTCTCCTTTGTCTTTATCCCATTTCTGATCTTTGCCCTCCATGCAACACGTTCAGCGGCGACTTGCTCCCACTGGACATTATCAATGCCTGTATCAATCATGTCCCGCTTACACACATCTTTGTATCGTAGTAGAGGCCGACCCTGAGATCTCTTACCCATCTGTAATTCACCAAAAAAGATGTCCTTTGGTATTCTACCATCATCCATCCTCCTAAGATGTCCTATCCATCTAAGTCTACGAAGACTGGACATGGAATAAACCGTAACACACCCTGATCTTTTCAATACTTCAGTATATGTGATTTTGTCTTGCCACATAATACCAAGAATTAACTACGGTTAGAATTAACTTGTAAGAGGGCACCGATTATGGGCGTCTCTAGGAAGAAGGAAATACCTCAATGTAATATGCTAGTAAATTGGAATATTCTTCAACAAGTGAATCGGTACAGCTATCTCGGAACAGTCATAACATCTGATGGGAGATACCTTGAAGTGATTAGAACAAGAATCGCCATGGCGAAGGTAGTCTTTCACAAAATGGAAAACATACAGACCAATATAAAATGATGTCATTTGCAACGAGAAAAGGAGTTTTGGGGTGCTACATAGTTCCTTTAACCTTATATGAGTGTAGGGCGTGGGCAATGAGCAGACAAGCTGAGAAACAGCTGATGGCTGTGAAAATGTGGTTTCTGAGGAGGGTGCAAGACACATGTGATACAACTGGCAAGATTGAGGGGAAAAGAACAAAGAAAGCCAGACAAGAAAATACTTGGATGGCTTGGCCACGTGGTATGGTCGAGACAAGAACACAGCGCGGATTCACGAATCTGGTGACGTCAAACGTTGAAGTCAAACTTAATGTCAGATTTGAACCCCCCTATCTCACACCATCAGTTTACCGGAAGTTTAAGAGCCAGCGTTCTAACCCTTCCGGCCACGCCGACTTCTGCAGGCAACCATATTGGATTCGAAAACCCTGTGCTATGCAGTCGATCCTCTTGTCTGTAGCCCACTCAACCCATGACCTGTCTGTCTATCTATCTGTCCGTCCTTCCATCCATGAGTTCTTCCAATTATCATCAGATCAGTTATTCCATCGGTATATTTGTCTGCTTTCCTGTCTGTCTACTTATGTCCATCCAGCATATGGATCTGTCTGTCTATCTATATGTCTTCTCACCTGCTTTTCTGTCTATCTGCTTTTTCTGTTTACCATTCAATCTGTTAGTATGTCGGATTTCTTATCTTCAAGAGCCGACCTTCAGTTTTGCAAAGCTAAAGTTACTTGCTGGCTTCCCCTAACGGCCTTGAAGATAATAAACCTTGAACTCCAAACCAAGGTCCCATGCACCAGGCACCTAATGTACAAGCTGCGACTCGATCTTACACCTTATCGCACATAAAAAGACAACCCTGACCTGCTTCAAATCATGGTTGATAAATGTACAAATGTAATCTCTGTCAGGCAAATTGCAACGACCCTCGCGATATTGAATTCCCTTTCTGTCCATAAATCCTGGCTGGAAAACATGTTTGCATGTAGTGTTGATATTGTTCTGACATAAGTCAGCTTAAAACTGTGGCGGAAATTGGGAATAGTTCTTAAAAGCTATATTGCGCAATCCTGATATACGGTAGTGAATCATGAACAAATGTGGAAACGGCAGAGATATTGTCTTATAGAAGAATAATGAGTACACAATGGGTGGATAGAAACGTTGTAGAAAGAGCAATCAAGATATCTTGAAATAAGTTACCTCACAAAGAGAACTGGTTACTCGCATCAGAAGAGGCCAGTCCACATGCTTTGGGTATTTCACGAGAAGAGGAAAGCTGGAGCATGTCATTTGGAGATCAAGAGACAAGATGTTGGGCAGTTTGACATCATGGCAGGAAGAACGTCAGTATCAAAAATGATTCCCAGCACACGAGAATAAGGCATGGACAGACGTGATCACCAACACCACACGGTTCTGGCTCAGTATTCTTATAGACCAGTTGGTTCTCCCATGGTTTACAAGATTTCCTCACACCACCATCTTAAACCGTCCAGCTTCATTTCTCTCTGTTAGTCTTTGTCTCCTCCAGCAATGCTCTTTCCAGTCGGTTTGGTGTTTTCCAATGTCTCTCTTCTCATGCATGACCAAAGAACACCCTCTGTCATTTAATTGCCTATAATGTTCTTGTTAGTTAGTTAGTCGACAGATCATCCTCATTGCACATCGAACCATTCAGTCCATAAGTGCTCGGATCCCCTCCTCAGTAAATCCAGCAGCGTGTGGTGGCTCACAACATCAATTCTGTTGGCTTCCTGCGTAGTGTTCTTGTCTGGCCACACCTCTTTTAACTTGCTGTCTCGCAGTCTGACCATGGTTGTAGATTCACAGTCATCACTTCTCGCAAGTCTTACTTTTCCTAGAGTATTCAGTATATCAGCCTAGTCCATAGCTCGTCCGCCCTCCACAGTAGCCTTACCTGCGAGCTTATCAGCCCGCTCATTTCCTTGTACACCCGCATACCCTGGCACGGAATTGAAACTAATCTCTGCCAGCCGTGGCCGCTCCAGAGACACTAACCACTGCCTTCGGGTCCAACCCATTTCTATCCTCCCGAGCATGCTCATTGAGTCGCTAAGGAAACATGCCCGAGTGAAGGTCTGTGTCTCAAGCCATGTTAATGCTTTACTTACTGCCTGACTTCCATAGTCAGGCTGTCAAAGACTCGATAGTACCACACCTCGTGAAGCCATAGCACAGTTGAGTAGACACTCAACAGGCCACGTTTGCCAGCAGAGTGCGATGTGAGGTAACACGCACGAAGGTGAAGGTCACCCCGCGTGGTGTGTAACCACGGGAGAGAGGTTGGGGAGACGGGAGACTGGACTTGAGGCGTTCACATCGTTTAGAATAGCGTTAGGAGTTTTGTGTTCACTAATAGATAGAACTAGCATAGGGTTAGCAGTTTGTGTTAGATAATTCTGTGGCTGTATATTGTGTATTGCATTAGCGACTGTTTACCGCTTGTAAGCGAGCCAACGGCAATAAAATGGACCATGCATTTTGCCTCCCACACGACTTGCAAGTTGTCTTGTATGGGTGTGTGAGAAGTACCCGTTGAGGCCTGTCAGTGGAGTTGTTGACAGGCCAGGGTAATTGTGGTGTCAGAAAGTGGTGCTTGGACGAAAGCGCCAAACTAATACCCACAGTAAAAGGGTAATTGTGGTGTCAAGAAGTGAAGCTTGAACGAAAAGTTCAAGCTAATCCACTCATCCACGGGCTCGAGACTAGGGTTTCATTTTTGTAGTAACGATAATTTGTGCAGACAGGAGAATTTGCGGGCTAGAAATATGCCTATCGTGACAAAATAGTGTTTAATTGTGTTTATGATATATTTATTGAATGAAATCATGTATTCTTCGAAGCTGTAAGTATTAATATTCTTATTTTCTTATATTTATTCATATATTTACCAATTTATTCTTGAATAAGCACCAAACATGATTCACGGCGCAGGAATACACAGGCAGCCGACAATATTGATTTTTGAGATCTAAAAATAGCGCTGCGCGATGACGTAGATTGATTGACAGACAGTTGTTCTGCGTCATTAGCATAAAGCAGTCGAGTGTTTACAAGATCGCTTAGCGGCAGCCCGCCTGAATCTGTGCTGTATATTGTTTATTATTTACTTATTTAAGTTACTAAATGAATATATTTATTTGTTGACACATTATTATGTTATTTTGATTTCTTTACAAGCATTTATTCATTTTTGGGTCTATTTTCTCTTTGCTTATCGTCACGATGGAACTATTTTCGGGCTAAGCATCTGATACTTAGCTGCACAACGTTTACAGAAATTAACTAGGTTAGTAACGAAAGGCAATTATTGTTTAAAACAAAGACAGGACATTGACATTAAAATTAATTAATACATATTCTAGGTGTTCGTAAGTCTGTCATTGTCTAAGTCATTGTCCTTAGTTGTCGAGTAAATCATATCGTTTAGTAGGCGTGTTTACTGCTGCCCTATATATCAGAGGGCAAACAACAGCTGTGCACATACACCTGTGGGCCAAATACCGTGTGCTACGTACGAAACGTGTCGCCACCCCAGTGTACCAAACAAGGTGACCTGTGTCAAAGGAGCTTCGTTCCCACATTAAGCTGAGTACACTTATATATTTTGTCATGCAATTTGATTAATAGTGCATCTCTTTTTCAGCGTGTAACGCGTTGACATATTTGTATACTCTGTTTTTCTGCAAGATAAATCTGGGCAGGGTAAAAACAGAAAGCACAACTGATAGTGATCAGATAAGAACAAACATAACATATCAAAGATAAATAACTGATTAAAGTCATCATTGCCTATCACTGTTAGCCAAGTACTAAAGTAAGATGGCAACTTTATCAGATTTCATAAAAGCAGGCAAAGAACTAGAATTAACAGGAAAAGAACTACAACAATATGCTGATCAGAAATTTAAAGAAACAAAAGAGGAACAAACACGAAAAGAGAATGCGGAAAGGGACGAACGCGCACGAGAAAGAGAACATGATAAGGAGATGAAACAAAAACAATTAGATCAAGAGAAAGAATTAAAACAAAAGGAATTAGATCTAAAGCAAAAAGAGATAGATGAAATGGCACGAGTTAAAGAAAAACAAATTCAGGTAGAATCAGAGACACAATTAAAGATGAAAAGCATGGATATAGACTCACACGCAGAGATCTCTGCCACTAAACTAAGAAGTCAACAAGAGGAAAATAAGTTCAACAAATACAAAAATATTATCAAACCATATTGTAAAGAGGACTCCATATCTGCCTGGACAGAGAATGTAGAGTATCAATTTAAATATCACCAAGTTCCTTTAGATATGTGGGCTCCGATTTACATGAAGAATCTAAGTGGTGAGCCCCTTAAAGTAATAGAGTCTATTCCTATTGAACTTAGATCTAGCTATCAATACATCCATGATAGGATTATGCAGCACTTTTTACTTGATGCCCCTGGGTATCAGGTTCAGTTCTCAAATTTAAAACCTAAACCTAGTGAAACTTTTATAGATTATTTTTCAAATGTGCAGAGTGTACTAAACAGGTGGCTTAAAGCAGCTAACATAGGAAAAGACTTTGATAGATTAAAAAACCTAATAGCTATGGACAAGTGTATATCTACTATACCTTCTCCTTTTGCTAAGTTTTTGCAGCAGTCGGACATTGAGAACATCGAGCAGTTCGAAAAAAAAGGCTCAGCATATTTTTCTTCTAACAGACAGATTTTTAAGACCTCAAGTGACTCTGAGATAGTTTCCTTTGTCAAAGACCAATCAAAAAACTATCAGGGTAACAGAAAACCTTTTCAGAAGTATGATAAGAAAGACAGAAAAGTTTCCAAATGCATGTACTGTCAACTAATGCACGACACTTATGCTATGTGCGACAAATCGCCGAATTATCCGGCGCATCTTGAAAATGTGATCAAGAAGCAGCAAAGCAAACGGTCTGCATACAGGCGTGCAATCAAATGTTTTTTTTGTTCCTCTTATGGCCATTATTCTAATAAGTGCCTTGGCCGCCAACGTTTGAAAGCTAACAACGCTATGTTGATTGACACCTCTTCAGATAGTGGTAGTGAGAATGAGTGTGAGATTGAAAGTGACTTACCAACTAACCAAGCAGAGGATGTGTGTGCTGCTAGCGATATGTTAAGCTTTGACAGCTGTGAACGATGTCACCAATTCCATGCAGACGGAATACTGGAATGTGGACATACAGTACCATGCTCATCTGAGAGTGTGAATGCAGCATTAGCCTCCAGAGGCAAGTTAGTGTTCCACAATGCAATGGTCAATGATGTACCATGCCAATGTTTGCTGGATAGCGGCAGCACCCTTATTGGTCTTCGAAAAGAACTAGTGAGTCCGGGTGATTACACAGGTGACACTGTGAAATGCCGAACCTTTTCGGGTAACGTTGAAATTTACCCTTTGGCAAAAGCCCGTATTGATTCTCCTTTTCTTTCCGGTACCTTTACTTGTGCAATACTTAACAACCCTTGTACAGATTTAATTTTGGGGTGCTTACCTCAACTGAAACAATGTACTAGTGAAGAAATAGTTGCATGGGAGAAATTAAATGCAGCTAAGGCAACAACCAGAGTTGACACTTCAAAACATCATGACCCATTGCAAAATGAGACACTACTAATGCTTTTTCCAACCAGCACAGATGACAAAAACACACAAAAACTTATACACCAGCAGAAATCTGATTTTAATGTGTCTCCATACTTAAAATTGTCAAAAGGCAAAGCCAAAATGACCAAGAATGCATCTTGGTTCGTTAGACGTAATAATGGCATTTCAACTACATGTCATATTACTAGTAACCATGAACAGGTGTTACTTGAACAACATCAGTTAGGTGTGCTAAACAATGCACACAAAACACCATGTGCAGGTCATCGTGCATACAGCAATGCCAGGCCAAGTTTTTTCAATAACATAAAATTATTTTGTCATGATCTATTTGCTGGTAATGGCTGTCATCAATTGATACAAAAGTTGAAGGGTAAACATCCTACAGCTGAAATACAACCCTCTACACTGGCACCCAAGCCATTTGATAGAGGAAGGGTCAGTTCTACCACAAGCACACAAACAAATGTGCGAAAACAAGTAATCTGGAACTTGATCAAGACAGATTTAGGCTACTTCCATACAAACGAAATGGCAAGGACCATTCAAAGTAGCACATAACCATGGTACATGTTGACTATGAAATATCGATAAACAGACACTTAGAGATATTCCATGTCAACATGCGGAAACCTCACTTTTCAAGACAAGAGACAGAAGTAGTGACAGACGAACAGATTGCACCAACACCAAGTGATCAGACGACAGACATACACAACGCAACTACACTAGTTAGTGAGACTGGCAAATCCGACGAGGGGCATACATGTAGTGAACTTATAGAATACACATGAATAAATCAGAATACTGATGACTGGACAATACACCTACTGAAACTGAGACATGCCTTTGACAGAGTGCGACGCTTCGGTCTCACTGTCAAACCAGCAAAGTCAAATTATGCCTAAAATAAATTCATTTTTGGGTCATGTCATTTCTCAAGTCCAACTGTAGACTGACCTGAAAAGTAGTACCAAAATTATGAATCTGACCATGTCTAACAGAAAGAAACAGGTCAGAAACCTTTTGGGATTAGTAAATTACTCAGAAATTACAAATATATTTTCCAATGTCTTAAAATCTTCTGGAAATGAAATGTGAAAGATGCATTATTAATTCCTGCATTGTCAAAATTGAAGATCCTTTTTTGTAAATATTCCAATCCCTCCGCTTGCCTAATCCTAGGCTCATTTATTATCTTAGGTCATATGCCAGCAGAATCTCCATCACTGCAGTACTAGGCCAATTTTTTTTTAGGGCATCTTCCATCCGCTTTGCTACGTGAGCAGTAAGATCACACATGCTGAGTCCAAAGATTCCATATCACAGTTGCAACCCTAGGCTTCATCTATACGGTGAGAAGGCTCCATCGAGTTCTGACGGATGTTCACTGCATTGTCCAGACCGACAACTCCCTGATCACGGTCATACATAGTGGTGTGCATCAAAATGACCGGATATTCAGGTGGTCACTAGTTTTACCATCTGGGGTAAAAATACCTGAAATCCAACAGTTAAATGTAGACTGATGGTTGGTACATGGATATCTGATAATATAAGATGTAAAATAGCTTACATACATATCCACATTATTGGCGTAATCATGTACCAAAACAATGAACTATCATGTGTCCGTGGACATCAGATTAAGAACTGTGCTGCTATACTTAGATACCACCGTGTGAACTAGGACAGCTCATTTCCAACTAAGCTCCATTCCGGTGTATCATATATATGAACCGCAGAAAACAGTGTCAGAACAGTGCTTAATTACAGACACGAAAAGACAGAGCTACAACACCAGCGAAATCTACACGTGCACTACCGAGAGAACATTAAGATGACTGTGTAATGTATTTCAGATACCCAGGCAAAGTGTGTGGTTATATTATGCCTATACAACCATTGCACATACATGAAGGCAACTACTAACCTGTGTAAACCAAATACTATGTATATAAACTTATTGTGATATGTAATATAATATTTTAAGATAGTGATAAATTAGATGTAGGTTAGGAACTATAACAGTTCTCATTTATTTTAATAATGTAGTTAGTACAGTAATTAACCCATTAAAATTAGATTAGAATATTAGTTTAGACATAAGAATAGTTTATTACAAGTTAAATTAAATTTATGATATGAATAGTACCATTTAGATTGTTATATTTCACTTAGTTTCATTGTAGTTAGTTTATTCCATCTTAATGAAACCATACCATCTTTCAAATATTACCATTTATTAGTATCATCATTTTACATCATAATAGATTAAAAAGAGTAGATAAGGTAACATACAGCATTTACACCAGTTAGATTAAGAACATCACTCATATAATTCCTTTGTGCATTTAAAAACATTATTTAGCATAGTATTTAGAAAAGTACATAAATTGTGGTCACATAATCCATTTAATTAAGGTACATAACTCACATCACAACAATTGCATTTAAATAGTTAGATTACATCACTTAGATTAGAAAAAAATAAGAAGTAATATAATCATATCATATAATTAACATAACAAATTTAATAAATTTAGGTAACACATTAAATACTTAGTTATAGAATTAGAATGGTATGTTAGAATGTAAAGTTTTCGTTAGTGAAATTGTGTTAGTGTGAATGTGTTGTCTGTAATATAGTTTAGAACTTAGATTACAGTATTTTGGGTTTCATAACAAGTGAATGTAGTCACGAATTAGTGTTATACACCTGTTTGTGGCCGCATTGAACCAAATTATGACACTCAAAAAACTAACATACATACACATAAAATTTATAAATAGAGGATAGAAATTAGATTAGTAGATTTATTACTTCCAAACACACAAACAAACAGAAAAACAAACATATAAATTGCATACACTATTTGTAAATCAAAGACAGATAACTATGGGGCCAGGGGACATAATGGACAACGAAGAACTAAATTAACAGTGAAATAAAGTCTTACGCGCGGAAGCGAAGGAGGTAAAGCCTGTCGCACACACTCTTGTAGAATGGTTGTTAAATATTATATGGGGGACATGAAATAATTCATGTGTTGACCCTAAGAAAGTCAACTTTGTATGGGTAGTAAGTTAATTTACTATGTGAGGGCAGGTCTTATAAGACAACGGTCCGGTTCAGACATACCTCTGATAAATATAATATAGCATGTGAGAAGGGGCTCACGCCAACCAGTCAAGTTTGTGGCGATTGCCAGTAGCCAAGTAAGGCTTTGCTACATTGTGACAATAGTTATTAATAGTTCATTGGAATGCCCAAAGCCAGGTTATCTAGAGTCTTTGACAAAAATTAGAGACACTAATTTTTTGTTTAGGAACCTCTTGCGTCACAACCAATGAGTGAAAGTTGATGACGCAACACAAGAGGGGTGGGTGTGTGTCAAAGACTCGATAGTACCACACCTCGTGAAGCCATAGCACAGTTGAGTAGACACTCAACAGGCCACGTTTGCCAGCAGAGTGCGATGTGAGGTAACACGCACGAAGGTGAAGGTCACCCCGCGTGGTGTGTAACCACGGGAGAGAGGTTGGGGAGACGGGAGACTGGACTTGAGGCGTTCACATCGTTTAGAATAGCGTTAGGAGTTTTGTGTTCACTAATAGATAGAACTAGCATAGGGTTAGCAGTTTGTGTTAGATAATTCTGTGGCTGTATATTGTGTATTGCATTAGCGACTGTTTACCGCTTGTAAGCGAGCCAACGGCAATAAAATGGACCATGCATTTTGCCTCCCACACGACTTGCAAGTTGTCTTGTATGGGTGTGTGAGAAGTACCCGTTGAGGCCTGTCAGTGGAGTTGTTGACAAGGCTACTTGTGGTCAAGGCAAGAGCACCAGAATCTTCCTTCACAATTCTCCCTCCGTCACCTACATTCACTCACCTCGACCAGGAATAGTTGATTACATTGGCCATTCAAAGTTTTCACAACATTCTTTTCAGAAAAGCAACCTCAACCTCCTTCCTCCCCATAATGTATTCGTTCACATACTGCTGAGCATGTTCGATTGACCATTTGACGTCGTTATTTCTGACATTCAATGCAAGTGACATATTACATCAGATAATTTTCATTGTCTTAAGTGTAGCGATTGCTTGGCTTAGTTAGCCCCCTATTCTCTGTCCTGCATCTTTCATCTGATACTATGATCGTCCCCAAATATTTGAATTGCTTGACTTTGTTAATCTTGTTTCCTTATTTTGTCATTGCACCCTTTGCTGTTATCTTTTTCTGTGATATGACCATGTTTTATTTTGTTCAAGTGATATTCATATCCTGTTTTCAACTCTACATTAGTACAACTCCAAATGTTGTTGTAGCAGCAGCAGCAGCAGCAGCAGCAGTAGTAGTAGTAGTAGTAGTAGTAGTAGTAGTAGTAGTAGTAGTAGTAGTAGTAGCAGTAGTAGTAGCAGTAGTAGTAGTAGTAGTAGTAGTAGTAGTAGTAGTAGTAGTAGCAGTAGTAGTAGTAGTAGTAGTAGTAGTAGTAGTAGCAGTAGTAGTAGTAGTAGTAGTAGTAGTAGTAGTAGTAGTAGTAGTAGTAGCAGTAGTAGTAGTAGTAGTAGTAGTAGTAGTAGTAGTAGTAGTAGTAGTAGTAGTAGTAGCAGCAGCAGCAGTAGTAGTAGTAGTAGTAGTAGTAGTAGTAGTAGTAGTAGTAGTAGTAGTAGTAGTAGTAGTAGTAGTAGCAGTAGTAGTAGTAGTAGTAGTAGTAGTAGTAGCAGCAGCAGCAGCAGCAGTAGTAGTAGTAGTAGAAGTAGTAGTAGTAGCAGTAGTAGCAGTAGTAGCAGTAGTAGTAGTAGTAGTAGTAGTAGCAGCAGCAGTAGTAGTAGTAGTAGTAGTAGTAGTAGTAGTAGTAGTAGTAGTAGTAGTAGCAGTAGTAGTAGTAGTAGTAGTAGCAGCAGCAGCAGTAGTAGTAGTAGTAGTAGTAGTAGTAGTAGTAGTAGTAGTAGTAGTAGTAGCAGTAGTAGCAGTAGTAGCAGTAGTAGTAGTAGTAGTAGTAGTAGTAGTAGTAGTAGTAGTAGTAGTAGTAGTAGTAGTAGTAGTAGTAGTAGTAGTAGTAGTAGTAGTAGTAGTAGTAGTAGTAGTAGTAGTAGTAGTAGTAGTAGTAGTACGCAATATTTTATATTGGGGGAATAATGGTCCACTGACGAGAATGTTAAGATTGCTGGAATGCTGGTCAACCAGGAAATGAATGTTTAGATTAAGGAATGCAGTTGAATGTTTAGATTGGAGGAATGCTGGTCCACCCGACATGAATGTTTAGATTGGGAGAATGCTGGTCCATCAGTTGTAAATCCTGGAGTACACCGAAAGGAGAAGAAGCCTTGTTGCAAACCTTTGAGAACAAAATTTTAAGACGCATCTTTGGACCCATTAGGGATACACAAAGTGGAGAGTGAAAAAGAAGTAACAAAGACATTTATGATCTGTTTAAGTCCCCGCTAATCACTGGTATCATGAAGGCTAATAGACTACAAAGGCTGGGGCATATAGAAAGAATGGAAGATAATAGGGAAACAAAACTCGCTTACACTCAGGAAATAAATGACCGTAGACCCCGAGGTAGACCAAGAAGGCGGTGGAGAGATAATACATGTACAGACCTACAAGCACTTGGAATCAACGACTGGCAAGAGAAGGTCCACCAGAGAGACGAATGGAGACGGATTGTATCTGCAGCAAAGAACCTCAATGGCTCGGAACGCTGAAGAAGAATAAGAAGAATCAGTTGTAAATGTTTAGATTAAGGAATGCTGGTGAATGTTTAGTATGAAGGATTGCTGATCCACTCTACGTGAATATTTATCCTGGGTTGATGCTGACCCATCCAGTGTTAATGTTTAGAACAGTGAATACAGATCACGTGCAGAACACTGTGCATGAAATCTGTAGCACCCGTCAAGGATCAAATTCGATGTACCGAAGAAGAAGACCAACAAAATAAAAAAACACGTTCTAGAAGTATTGTATGTTTATAGGTTCTGTGAAAGTAGAGCATCCGTGCACCTCCCATAACGTTTCTTCACACCCAATTATGCTGGGTTGACCTACCAGCCCAGAAACATTTTTGTACGACCCCACAATCACTGGGCGAACTGGTAAACTATGTCTGGCACCTCGTCGCCACCGCTGTTCCCATTTGTATGAGTTAATTAGTTACACATCCTTTATATCTCTCATTCTGTTTACCTCTCTATCTCTCTCCCTCTCTCCATATGTGTGTGTTAGTGTGTGTGTGTGTGTGTGTGTGTGTGTGTGATATATATATATATATATATATATATATATATATATATATATATATATATATATATATATATATATATATATATATATATATATATGGACGTGTGTTTGTATCGCTGTCCAAACATACAGCCACCTTTGTAAAGATAACAGGGTATCAACACCCTCAGAACTTCCATGCCGGAGGGAAAACTGGGTGGGGGTGTGAACAAATCTGACTTAAATACCGAACTTCGAGACGATTGTTAACAGACCTGGTCAGGTCTTTAGCCGAGACAATCCACGCTTACCAGGTAAGTGACAGTTGTGGGCCTTGCAACGGCAATGCTGTAAATAAGGTTTATAAAACAGAAATCTGGGGTAATATTCTAGAACATTCAGCTAAATGGGACGTGGATAGTAATACAGAGTTAAGTGGAGCTCAGCATGGCCTAATGGATAAGAACCATCGCTCTTAAACTTCCGGTGTGCTGATGCTGAGGTAGCGAGTTCACCCCTACACCGGTCAGTTGGACTGAAACTGTTGATGTTTCGTTCTTGAGTTGGGGACGTAAATTACAAGTACCTCAGAAGTCGGAGTCGATTAGCCTGATGGCGAGGGACACTGGAATTCGGGAAAGCTAATCCACACACAAAATTCAGTTCAGTGTATTAGAATTTCAAAACGAGCGAATACAATATATATATATTTCGCATAAAAGTGTCCAAATTAACACAACAACGGTGCTCATGTACACGGCTGTAGGTCATTGGGTATATTGTGCTAAGCACTTAGTTTTACAGATCAGTCGGCACTGGATGTGTGACGTGGTCAGCATCACACCGCCCGCCTCTATGTCCCTGGACATTTCCATAAATTATACGTATGTTATAACCGGTACCATGGGAGTACTTGTCAAAGAAGACATATATTTGTGTCCATATGAATATCATCATGATCTATATTATCATCGTATCTCATCTTGTTCCCTTATACCATTGTCCATCCTGCCAGGCTGGCTGGTGAGTTTGTCCCAGATACTGGGGCCCTTGCCTGGAGAGTTGATTGCCTTAAGTCTACTTAAAATTACACTGAATGCTGAATTTAAGAACCGACATTACAATATCATCCAACTTTATCCCATCTTGTTCCTGTTGTACCTTGCGGTGTCGAGGTGAAGCATAAACATCGGGAGAGTGCCCGTAATGGGCTTCATGTATCGAAATTTTCATAGACTGCTATTCCCTCTGTCCATCGTTTATATGGTTGGCCTCTTCTTGTGGCTATTATCTCCACTTTAGTCCTGATTTCTCCATTTCTGTTTTTCTATCTTTGCATCAATCATCCTCTGCATAATAATCATAATCATCACCATCATCAAGTACCTTGCCAGTTGGCATGAGCGATAACGCTTCTACACACATTTCCATTTCCAACAGAATAATTCAGATCGGTTAATGCCATATTTCCTTTAAATGATGAAAGGCTGTCAAAATGCTTCGCTGATGTCTTCCTTTATCTCGTTTTCTATACATCTTTCCATTTGTTACAGAATGCTTCATTTTTTCCTCCTCTCATAATGTCGCCAGCAATGAAGTCTGCCTATTTCTGATGTTTGTGATAAGTTTTCCTTGGGGCTTAGCCTCATTTAAAAAAAAAATTGATTACTTATTTTGGCTGTCTTGGTATTTTTTGGATGTATGAAGATATGGACAGACAGACGCAATGAATGAGGCAGTCCCACAAGAAACAAATGAAAACTAAACTGTTTCGAGAAATTACACTTAATCAAGATATTTTTGTCATGTTATGCGGTGAAATAATCTGGAAATCATAGGGTAAAGTAGCAAAATTGATGGGAAAAGAGAAAGTGGAACTCAGAAAAATAAATACCGTGGTACAGGGCGTGGTCGAGAAAAGAACACAGACCTGACTCATGACTGGTAAACGTGTGAAATGACGAACCGTCACAGTCCACGCTTATCGACACGATGCATGATGATGATGATGATGATATTTTCAGCATTCCCGTTGTATCAAAAACAAAAGTCCTGGTCAATCAAACCAGTGTCCTTAGTATTCTTCTGTATGACAGCTAAGCCTAGTCGTCTTACTCACACCAATAGAAAAATGTTAATACTTTTCATATGCAGTGTCTGCGAAGAATACTTGGTTTTAAGTGGAAAATACTGAAGTATTGGAAAGATCGGGGTGTGTGACGGTTTGGTCCATGCTCAGCCTTCGTAGGCTTAGATGGATAGGACACATTAGGAGGATGAACAATGGTAGAGTACCAAAGGACTTCGTTTTTGGTGAATTACAGATGGGTTAAAGATCTCGTGATCGGCCTCTACTGCGGTACAGAGGTGTGTGTGTGTGTGTGTGTGTGTGTGTGTGAGTGAGTGTGTGTGTGTGTGTGTGTGTGTGTGTGAGAGAGAGAGAGAGAGAGAGAGTGAGAGAGCTGGACATAACTGATGCAGGCATTGATTAATAATGCACATTGGGATTAAGTCGCCGCTGACGCCTTGCATAGGAAAAAAAGGGAGGGGGGGGGGAGATCAGGAATGGAATAAAGACGATGCCAATGATAACTACAAATAGGTCACACACCGATCGTGTGAGACGTCAGATCGTGCGTGGTGGTGGAAATGACCACGTGTTCACATGCATCCATTGTGGATGAACATTTACCATGTGATTTCATCTGATCAGTAACATTCGCTACCGCCATGGGTTGTAGTCATTAAGCCTGTTTATTTTGAAGCACAATGTAACAAACTATCGTCTGCCAAGACAAGGTGCCAGTAACAGTGTGTGCGATGATTCTCTTGTAGAATTTCTACACCAAGATAGTCGTACAATGGGGACGTGGTTCTTGTCTGTAACGGCGCTGATGCTGTTGTCCGCGGGCAGCTACCAGGGCAGAGATAATGCTGTTGTTGCTGCAGCTGTCGGGGAGCATGTCGAGGATGAGAGGCATCTTCAGGAGGGGGATAGGGATTTTCTATTCGACTCGTTCCCCGAGAATTTCGTGTGGGCGGCAGCGACAGCGTCATACCAGATTGAAGGTGGATGGGATGAAGATGGTATGTGTTTCTTTGTTGAAGTCGTACGTTTTATTATAATCAACATCATCATCATAATCTTTGTCTTCATCGTTATAATTACCATCGTCATGGTCATCATCGTCGTCGTCATATGTGTCATCATCATCATCGTCATATGCATCATAATCAGCAGCATAATCATCATCATTACCATCATCATCATCATTGTCGTCATCATCAGTATTATCTTCATCATCGTTACCACCATCACCATCACTACCCCCATCATCATCATTACCATTTACCTTCAACACCACCACTGCCATCGTCATCATCATCATACTCATAATCAATATCATCAGCATCATCAAGTGCCATCTTCCTGTGCAGTTGTGTCTCTTTCTATTGCCAAATTACTTTAAATTCTTCTTTTCTTCTTCTTCTTCTTTCGTTCGCTTGAAATATGTCTATAACTGCAATGTTGTCTCCTGTATGAATTTAACTGTCTTTTTTAATTCACACAGCGGTCCATAGAGTTTATCTTCCACTGTCCCATTCAGAAAGTTTACTTCATGTCAGTTTTTGTAATAAGTATTCGTTTGTTTGTTAGTTTATTTTCTCCACATCATACTCTTCCTCTCCATCTAAACTACCACATAAACCTAACATTATTTATTTCAGCGAGTCGATTTAGCGCAGTGGGTAGCGCGCTGGCCCGCCAGCCCGGCGGCCAAGTGTTTGAATCCCACTAGAGACTGAGACCCCTGTAACATTGACCTGAGCTCCAGGAACGACGACCTGGTCTCGAGTGGGTACCCGCACATGTTCCAGGAAGTAAAGGTGGCCAGTGTGATGTTGACTATATCAGCCACAAGTTCCGGTTGGTCAATGGAAGGTGGGGATAGCACCATATACCTGATACAGCGCAACAGGTGGAAGAGGGTCATTACTTTATATGAGATGAGGGGATCTGAAGAAAGTCATGACAACGGGGAAGTTCGGGGTGTTAGAGATAGGGACAACGGAGAGGAAGACTGCAGGATGCGTTCGGAGAGGGGCAGATGTCCATCTGATCAAGAACGCAGACTTACAGATGTACAGAAACATGATCGCCCGTGCAGCTTAGAGTGGAACATGATGGTGAGGATCGCAGAGCAGGATACACTCTTTGATTGTCTAAGTCATTTACCTTCAGTAGTTTGCCATCAGTCGTCGACGTGGTTGAGAGGAAACGAGCTCTCAATCTTAAACTTCCGGTACGCTGATGACATGGTAGGCGGTCCCATCCCTACACCGGCATTACATTGGACTCCAACGTTCACTTCTCGTTCGGAAGGCAATGACAAACTACTGAACATACAATTGCATTGAAAATCAACGTTGGGTTGCGGTTGATAGAAACGCCCTGCAAAGGTCATGCCAGATGTTTTTATTTTCAGTTCACCGTCAAACTCAATCAGTCAGGTGCCGTCTCCACAATGAAGGTTGGCTGCAATGGATCTCCAACACTGTCTGTCTCTCGCCCTGACTGTAAACTCTATCAGATTGTTGTTCGTCCATCACTTGTTGTTATCTACCCACTTGTATCGTTGTCTACCTCTTGCTCGCTTGCCTTCAACCTTACCCTCCAGTGTGGCTTTTATGAGAGCGTGGTGTCTTTAAACGTGAGCGTCAAACGACTACTGCAATAATCAGAACGGACACTATTTGGTGTCTTTTGAAGAGGAGACAGTATATGTGGGATTACCCGGAGTGCAGTGATATCAAAGCATACTATCATCAAATGGAAAATCAGAAGACGAGAGCCAGAATAGATGCAATAAGGCAAATCAACTCATTGGCACCAATACTAAAGAACAAATGTGTATCAGTAGATACTAAAAAAAAATCACTCTCCAACACAATCTTCCTACCAACTCCATGCTACCAGTGTCAAACCTGGACAATGACATAAAAAGATAAAAGAAAAATGATAGCAACTGAAATGACATTCCCGAGAAAAATACTCAATGTATAAAGAAGAGAGAAAATCAGAAATTATGAAATCACGACTAAAGTGGGGGTTATAGCAGCGTTGGATTTCATCCGAAAACAGCAAGTGAAATGGTTCGGCCACATAACTAGGCTACCTACTGACAGTATACCACAACAAGCAATAGTGTACAAACCAAATGGAACAAGAAGACGAGGCAGAATATATAAACTATGGTGAGAGGGAATAACAGTCCATGGGAATCTGGATACATGAAACTACTAAACGGGCACTCTCCCACTGTTTATGCTTCACCGCAGGGTATAAGAGGAAATGAGATGATGGTGTGATGTCGATTCTTAAATCCAGTATTTAGTGTAGGTTTGACTTAAAGCATTCGACTCTCCAGGCAAGGGCCCCAGTATCTGGGACACGTTCACCAGCGAGCCTGGCAGAATAAACAATGGTGAGGACGGGAAGGTGGCGTGCGACAGCTACCATAGGTACAAGGAGGATGTGCGGCTGCTGAAAAGGCTGGGGGTAAGTTGTGTTTGTACAAGCATACACACTCGCACATCAACACTCTCATACAGTGAGAGAGAGAAGAGAGAGAGAGAGAGAGAGAGAGAGAGAGAGAGAGGGAGAGAGAGATAGAGAGAGAGAGAGGAGAGAGCGAGGGAGAGAGAGGGAGAGAGATAGATAGATAGATAGAGAGAGAGAGAGAGGGAGAGAGAGAGAGGAGAGAGAGAGAGAGGGAGAGAGAGGGAGAGAGAGATAGATAGAGAGGGAGAGAGACATAGAGAGAGAGAGGAGAGAGATGGAGAGAGAGATAGAGAGAGAGGAGAGAGAGAGAGAGGAGAGAGAGAGGGAGAGAGAGAGAGAGATAGATAGAGAGAGAGAGAGGGAGAGAGAGAGATAGAGAGAGAGGAGAGAGAGGGAGAGAGAGGGAGAGAGAGATAGATAGATAGATAGAGAGAGAGAGAGGAGAGAGAGGGAGAGAGAGGGAGAGAGAGATAGATAGAGAGATAGAGAGAGAGGGAGAGAGATAGATAGAGAGAGAGGGAGAGAGATAGATAGAGAGAGAGAGGAGAGGGAGGTAGAGAGAGAGATATAGAGAGAGGGAGAGAGAGAGAGGGGGGGGGAGAGAGAGATAGATAGAGAGAGAGAGGAGAGAGAGAGGGAGAGAGAGATAGATAGATAGAGAGAGAGAGGAGAGAGAGAGGGAGAGAGAGGGAGAGAGAGGGAGAGAGAGAGGAGAGAAAGAGAGAGGGAGAGAGAGAGATAGATAGAGAGAGAGAGGAGAGAGAGATAGATAGATAGATATAGAGAGAGAGGAGAGAGATAGAGAGAGAGAGGAGAGAGAGAGAGAGAGAGAGAGAGAGAGAGAGAGAGAGAGGGGTAAAAATATATTTTTAAAATACTTTAGCATGCAGCAATAAATTAATTCCCATTACTGCAGAATTCACAAAACATAAAGTAAACTAACTAGATAAATCCTTCAAGCTAAAATATACACATGTTCGCACAGTAATGTCAATTGTCTACCATGGTAATTTTAAGCTGACTAACATGTCTTTCTGTTAGCACAAATCTGGCTTGCATTGATTGATCATTATTGCTTCCGCAAACTTTAACAAGCGAGTATTTTGTGTGTTAAAAACACGCGAAAGGCAATGTTTTTGTCAATCACATGGCCGCTTTCGAGAATGTGCCTACCATTTGAAGATACGTGAAGCTTCCGGTGTGCCGGGCCCAATAGGCTCGTATCGCTTGTGTGTCGTACCTTGTCGACCCATTGAGGTATGTGTTCTGACACTCTTTTGTGCAGCTGTCTCTCTGTTCTGCCGATGTAGAAAGCCTGGCATCTATATGTGAATTGGTAAATACAATTGTTTTTGTCGTACAGAGGAACAGGCTCTTTTACTGCTGGTGTGGGAATCGGTGTGGTTCTATACCTAATGATGGAGTTGCAGCACAGAATGTTCGGACCGAGAACTGGTTACTCACATCAGAAGAGGACAGTCCATATTGTGTGGGCATGCCATGATAAGGGGAAATCTGGAGTATGTCGTCACAAAAGGAATATTGGTGGGGAAAAGAACGAACGGGCGAACAAGCTTTATTTTCAAAGGGTTAAGAATTGAACACGCAAGCCCATCTAACATTCTACCCTTCTCATTCATCTCTCTGCTCTCATACAATATCCCATTCATACATCACTTGTGAAACTAATCTTAGATAATAATAGAACAATATGCATGGAAAATGTGCAGTAATCAATAATACATAACTCACTAAAACTAATCTTTGACATGGCAATTATAATTACCTAAGGTAGGTGTAAGGTACCACAATTAGGAGAATGCTTACTGACGCAGGGGGAGGCCAAGTGATAACGTTTCGCCATCTTAGCATTGAGGAAGTCGCTATCAGAAATTGGCAGCACAAGAGACAGAAGGCTGTGGACAGACATGATCACCAACGCCACACGTCATGGACTATAAGAAGATTGGCAGTACACGAGACAGAAGGCTGTGGACAGACATGATCATCAACACCACACAGCATGGACTATAAGAAGATTGACAGTACACGAGACAGAAGGCTGTGGACAGACAAGATCACCAACGCCACACGTCATGGACTATAAGAAGATTGGCAGTATGCGAGACAGAAGGCTGTGGACAGACATGATCACCAACGCCACACGGCATGGACTATAAGAAGACTGGCAGTACACGAGACAGAAGGCTGTGGACAGACATGATCACCAACGCCACACGGCATGGACTATAAGAAGAAGAAAACCATATCTTAAATGTAGCGACACCAAGTTATTTTCCGCTTGACTTAATGTTTATGAATTCATGGGAAAGATATTTGATGAGTTATTGTCGAGTACTGAGGTACGATCGATGAGTACCGTTTTCAGGGACAATTACTAATCCTTGTATTATCTCACAGGTGAGCCACTACCGATTCTCAATTTCATGGTCTCGCATATTGCCAGATGGTACAACGAAATTTGTCAACAAGCCAGGTTTGGACTACTATACCAGGTTAGTGAAGAAATTTATTAAAGTAAACAGCAGACGTGATATGATTGTAACGGAGCATGCTGAGTAAAGACATGTATGCTTCCTCCATGCGCCATGTGGCACGCGCCAATTACAAACATCAAATTTATTAAAATGCACGGAAGAGTTAGACATAAATGTCAATTCTAACTAGAATTACGTTCATTAAAATACACGGACGAGTTAGAAATGTCAGTTCTCACTAGAATTACATTCATCCAAATATATGGACAAGTTAGAAAATATACTTCATGCCTAGTGGCATGCGTCAATTAAAGAATCTAAGTCAGAGAGCATCAGTTGGATCTTTTCCCCAGGATATGCTGGTGTGTTGGAGAATGAGCAGGCGGACAAACTAGCTAGGTATTGATGCACGACAACCTGGATTTCATGAGGGAGCTTTTTTTCTAGTGTGGAAGAACAGACAGATCACCATTGCCATGAGAGCATGGTGCAGAGAGGTGTGAAAAGAGGATCTTGTCAATCCGCAGCAGCAGCAGCAGCAGCAGCAGCAGCAGCAGCAGCAGAAGAAGAAGAAGAAGAAGAAGAAGAAGAAGAAGAAGAAGAAGAAGAAGAAGAAGAAGAAGAAGAAGAAGAAGAAGAAGAAGAAGAAGAAGAAGAAGAAGAAGAAAAAGAAGAAGAAGACGCATTGTCCATATGATGCCAAACCCATGTATGTATATCCCATTCGGCACTCGGTGAGTGAATCGACCAGTATCACGCCCGCCGTCTTTACTTCCCATGTTATCTCCTGGTACCCAGTTTAGTCTGGGAAGACCTGGTGATCAGGTCCATTTTGAAAATATTGATTTCAACCCATGACCTCCGTGCCGGCAGGCGAGCATCTACATTACCCTACTGAGGCTCCAGCAATATCTTGCCGCGACCCCCAGGCATTCATATCACGTGACAGTTAAAGTTAGCTCCATGTCCTTCGTAGGACGTTGCAGTCGACGCCAGGCTGTATTGCCTGTTTCTGACTCGTCAGGCAATGCTAATTCCGTAGTTTGTGACTCGTCAGGCAATGCTAGTTGAGTAGTTTGTGACTCTCAAGGCAATGCAAATTCACTAGTTTGATACTCGCCTGGCAATGCTAATTCAGTAGTTTGTGAATCACCAGGCAATGCTAGTTGAGTAGTTTGCCATTGTTTTCTTTACCTAACGGTTTCATCTCATCTCATCATGTTCCTCTTGTACCTTTTGTTGTCGAGGTGAAACACAAACAGCGGGAGAGTGCCCATTTATGAGTTTCATATATCGAGATTCTCATGGTCCATCGCTATTCTCTCTGAACATCGTTTACATGGTCGGCCTCTTCTTCTGGTTTCGTTTAGTCTGTGCGTCATTGATGGTTGTGGTATACTGTTAGTTGGTAGCCTTTTTATATGGTTAACCCATTTAACTTACATAACAGTAATTATTTTAAAAGAAAACAACAACAACAACGCACAGGGACATAAACAGTTACACATTTGCCAACTGTTTCATTGCCTGGTGTCTCTACCAGACTCATTGAGGAACTTAAGAACAACGGAATCGAGCCCATGATCACACTTTACCACTGGGACCTGCCCCAGGCTCTGGAGGACAAGGGGGGCTGGCTCAACGAGGACATTGTAGAGTATTTCAGAAACTACTCGGACGTGGTGTTTAAAGAGTTTGCTCCAAAAGTAAGTAGTGTTTTCTTTACTTGTAATATTGTCCGGGGGGCTGAGTGGTCTCTAGCTACGGTGTCCGCCTCGCGTGCTGGAGGTCCCGGGTTCAATCCCTGGTGAGGACCGGGATTTTTTCACGTGGACTTCCAGTAATAAAATTTCCCCTGGTCTCTGGGTAGTGAGATCGGACACCCGTGTGTATTGTTGCGCACGTAAAAAATCCCTTGGCAGTTGGAAATCCAAAAAAAAGTAGCCTAACGGCGCTGCCCGGGCAAAATTTCGATTAAAAATCTTCACAAAGTATTTCAGGATCCTCGCCGGTGCTACGGAGTTCGTGCACTGAGCTGAGTTTCTCCAGACTCAGGTTTGAGTTACGAGAAGAACGGAGTACTTATGGGTTACACCCGTGTGTCGTTATGTTGATCCATCGACTAAACTAAACTAAACTAAACTAAACTACACTACACGAAACTAAACTAAACTAAACTAAAGTAACTAAACTTGTAATATTGTCCAATGGAGTAATCTTTCACTGTGTTCTGTAGTGGTATAGTCAATAGCGCGTTGGCCTTCCTACACTGTGGTCCCAGATATATAAGGATATAGTCATAATCTGGGCCGGATAGAGGTCTAACTGAATAAGTGCCATAGGATGATTAATATTCTTAAGTGACTTCTCGTATCTGCCAAGGGCTTATATATCACCGAAATTCTTTCATTGCATTGTACTATAAAATGTCTGCTATCACATTAATAACTTTTAAGCCATAAATGTGACACACCCCTACTTACCATTTTCCGTCTTCCATTTGTGTTTGGTCCAACCCTAATTTTTGTTTGGCATGAAATCTGAAGAAGAGATTAGAACAAGAATCGCCATGGCGAAAGTAGCCTTTAGCAAGATGAAAAACATTCTGACCAATAAAAAGATGTCAATTGAAACGAGAAAAAGAGTGTTGAGGGGAAACATAGAGCCTGTTCTTTTGTATGGATGTGAAACTTGGACAATGAGCAGTCAAGCTGAAAAGCATCTGATGGCTGCAGAAATGTGGTTTCTGAGGAAAATGCAAAGAATGCTATGGACAGACAGAAAAACCAATGACCAAGTATTACAGGAGACAACAGAAAATCGTAAATTGTTTAGACAAATTAGACGTAGACAGTCAAAAATTTTTTGGACATGTTATGAGAAGAAATGGATTGGAGAACTTAGTGACAACTGGCAAGATCGAAGGGAACAGACAAAGAGGAAGACCGAGAGGGAAATACTGGATTCCGGCATGGCACATGATATATATATATATATATATATATATATATATATATATATATATATATATATATATATATATATATATATATATATATATATATATATATATAAAACAGAATTTATGTGTGTTTGTGGGTGGGTATGTGGAGATGTATTGGCTGCGTTCGATAACGGTCCATCCGATGAGATTAAATTTTCTACACGTCTTCTTTTCATTCCTGTGCAACCGACTGTCATAGTATTTTACTAACTAAAATAGTATTTACTTTGAAAATTTAATAATTAAATTTACATTATTATTTCAATATAGCAAGGGAACATAACATAAGAAAAGTTATTTCAAGGGGCATAACTTTTTATAACATTCCTATTACTCTATATATAGATTGTTACATTGTTTTCAAAGATTTATAAACTCTTTGTCCATAGTTATTTACAGGCATATGAGTTATAATAAATAATGATATAATCTTTAAGGCATTTTCATAGTTTTCATAAAAATAATGCATCTATTTAAATAGTGATAATTTTCTAACTCATCTTTTTATTTTGCTTCAACAGCACATTAATTTTTTTTTAACATTCTCATATGTATGGCGCTTTACACCCACGTTGGGTATTTCTGATGACCGTTGTCAAAGAATTGCTTCAAACGAGATAGTTAGTTAGTTAGTTAGTTAGTCGACAGATCATCCTCATTGCACATCGAACCATTCAGTCCATAAGTGCTCGGATCCCCTCCTCAGCAAATCCCGCAGCGTGTAGCGGCTAACGACGCCAGTTCTGTGTTGGTTTATCAATCTTCTTTGGCTTCCTGCGTAGTGTTCTTGTTTGGCCACCCCTCTTTTAATTTGCTGCTCTCGCAGTCTGGCCATTGTTGTAGATTCACAGTCATCACTTGATTCTCGCAAAAGTCTTACTTCTCGTAGAGCATTCAGAATGTCGGCCTGGTCCATGGCGCGTCCGCCCTCCACAGTAGCCTCACCTGCGAGCTTGTCAGCCCGCTCATTTCCTTGTACTCCCGCATGCCCTGGCACGAAGATGAAACTAATCTTTGCCAGTCGAGACCGCTCCAGAGGCAGCAACCATTCTCTTCGGATCGACCCCTCCTCTATCCTCTTGATCATGTTCATTGAGTCGCTAAGGAAACAAGCCCTAGTGAATGTCTGTGTCTCGAGCCATGTTATTGCTTTACTTACTGCCATGACTTCCATGGTCAGGCTACTTGTGGTTTCAGTGAAAGCACCAGAGTCCTCCTTCACAATTCTCCCTACGGCCCGAGCTGTAAAGGCCCATGAGCTTCTCACATGTCGGACGACCGACCCATCTGTGTAGATGACCGCGTCACCGTCTAGCGAATTCTCGAAAATCAACGCTTGTACTTCAGCCTCAACAGCAGCCGGATTTTCTTGTCTGCATTTTCTATCTAGTTGGATGCAAACTGAAAAGGATGTGCAGAAGTCTGTTGGCACTTGCACCCACTCCTCGCCAGGTTCTAAGTCCTCAAGTGAACACACCTGTTGAAGAATGTCTTCGGCTTGACCCATCCACGACCGTCCTCTTTTTAACCTGCTGCCCTTCACCTTCCTAATTTCACTATGTAGTGGATGTTGTGTGTTTGCGTTAATTCTGAGGTAGGCGCGTGCCCTGCAACCTTGTATTCTCTCTTCAATGGTTGGAAAATCAAGAAGAGATGATGAAGAGATCAAAAGAGATGTTGAATGAAAGAACGTATGAGAGGAAATAGAGAAGAAGGGCAGAATGTAGGACGGGCCTGCGAAAGATTTTCGTTCGTTAAAAAAAAAAGTTATTTTTTGTGATAGAAAGTTAGTTGCATATCGTTTGCAGTCAACCCACCGCACACCATTTATTGGCTGTTAGTGATATCTTGGTAAGTTTACTTTAGATAGATCTCTTCCAATCATATTTTCTACTATCAATCTATCTATTCTTCTATTCTATCTATATAGGCCGGGTCAGCTAGTATATATATATATATATATATATATATATATATATATATATATATATATATATATATATATATATATATATACCTCGCAAACTTTCTTTGCACGACAATGTTCGCCCTCATGCCACAATCAAGGTCCATGATGAGTTAGCATGGGAGAGAAAAGGAAGATACCGAGTTTGAAAGGGGGGGGGGGTGGGGGATCTCCATGTGAGCGAACAGTAAAAATAGGGAATAATTTTAGACTATACTATCTTTCATAAAATAGTAATAAAGCCATTGATGCGTCGATGTCGGAGGTGCTTGTTATTTACGTCATCAGTTCATAGACTAGAAGTTAACATTTTAGTCTAACTCAGGGTCGCCTGTGGGGTTTAATAATATTACATATTTTTATGTAAATCTTAGCAAGTTACGTCTTAAATTAATTGAGACTAGTAGGTTTATATTGACATTAATATGCTCCGCTAAACATACAATAAATTTAGACATTTATTATGTTTTTAGGGTTAATTTTTAATAGTAATGTATCCATTTATAGTATATTTTTAAACCAGATTTTCACCAAGCGCTTAATGTTGATACATGGGTCTGGACACCTGGCAAATTAGCTATCAGCGTGAAAGTTTATTAATGAGGTCATTACTTGGCCTACTCGGGGTAACTCGAGTGATGGAATAAAGCATTTTCTGTCATATTGATTTCAATCTCCTCGTAGAAGGAGGTTGATATCTACATGACTGGGGCTCGAGCGCACGCACCGCACCGCACCACACACACACACACACACACACACACACACACACACGCACGCACTCACACACACACACTGGGACTCGAACCCAGGTGCCCGGCAGCTATTTGGTCTACTTATCTATATAAGTATCCACATACCCGGGGCTTACCTCACTGTCTTTGAATGGTCTCGGAAGCTGTCGGGGGAAGCCGAGACGGCCGGCGGAGGTACCTATGCGCGCCCGCCTGCCCCCGGGACCGGAAGTAGTCGTCAGGACAACCGGAAGTGACCCAAGATAATACCCGCCAATTTTTTGAAAATGAGGTCGGAAATGGAGCCGTTTTCAATCTGGAGCTATACTTTGCGTATAGTAAAAAATAACGTCATCGATGACGTATTGCTCCATATTTAAGATGTAAATGCAACATTGTATACTACGAGGCCCGCGGGCCGCATGCTGCCCGCTGAGAGTCATGTTTCGGCCCATGGAGTGGGAAGCGACGATGTGGTCGAAGCTGTAGCACGTTTGCTTGTTTACTTTAATTAACACACAAAAATTAGGTGCGAGGCCCGGCAGGAAATATTATTTCTGAAATTTGCCCCGCCTGCTGAAAAGGTTGGCCACCCCTGGTCTAACTGATCGGTGTAGGGGTTAAACACACTACCTCGACATCAGCACACTGATATTTATAAATACTACCTTGCTGCTTTTGTAGGTCAAGTTGTGGATCACCATGAACGAACCCCTTGTGGTGGCCTATGAAGGGTATGGCTATGATGTGATGGCTCCAGGCAGATGGGGTCCTGGCACCAACACGTACAAGGTGGTGCACAACCTAATTAAGGCCCATGCTACAGCATATTACCTGTACGACAGCACCTACCGGAAACTGAGCCCTGGTGGCGCAGGTGAGTTGTTTCCTCTTTAAATACATATCTTTAACGCTTGTCTTAAAACTGAAAATCAAAGGATTTGATGGAAGGGCCGTTTGCACGAGGCTCTAGGCTACTATTTGTTTGTGAGAGTCGCTATATACAGGGATAACTGGCCTGTGGCAGCCTAACGTCCACTGCATCTGTGTCCGCCTCCAGTCTTCTTGCCATGCTCGCCACTGGAACCAGATGGACGCAGACGAGAGAGTGAGGTCGACGGTGTTGCGCAACCACTACCTCACTATAATCCAAACTAAAGCGCAAGTCATTCGTTCTTCATCAAATCAAAAGATGCAATGAATGAATGGTCCTCATCATTCGTGATGGACGAACATCCCACATATCTTTAAGGAGCTGCGGGATCCTTGTGGCTAGACACTCGTCTGGGGAGCGGTGGTCTCGGGCTCGAACCGCATCTTGGTGGATTCGAATTTTAAAAATAGACCTGGGTTCCCAGGTCGACCTAGCCTCAATTGGGTACCAGGATTTGTCTTGGGAAGTAAACGCGAGCGGTGTGATAATGGCCACATCACCCACCGAGTGATCTATAGCAATATGGGTATAGCACCGTTAGTCGATAACACTCTAACGCGTGTAAAATTGACCTTTTCTTTACTGACGTGTCTTCTGTCTTTACGGACATGTCTTCTGTCTTTACTGACGTGTCTATTGTATTTACTGGCGTGTCTTATGTCTTTACTCACGTATCTTCTGTCTTTACTGACTTGTCTTCTGTCTTTACGGACATGTCTTCTGTCTTTACTGACGTGTCTTTTGTCTTTACTGGCGTGTCTTATGTCTTTACTCACGTATCTTCTGCCTTTACTGGCGTGTCTTCTGTCTTTGTGTGTTATATCTGACTGCCATTTCAATTCGAACGTCAATATGTTCTTTCTTAATTTCTTCCTTTCCTACTATCTAAAAACACGCAGAAGAGAATAACAGACGGAGATTGATAATATTGGGAAGATATGAAGGGAGCTGTTGGCGACAGCAAAAATATAACGGCTTGGCGTGGTGTGGTTTGAATGCCTATGCTCCAATGGAGGAGTGTTGGGCAAATAAAGACTTTGTTTAGATCCGTGTGTTTAGTGATGTCCGGTTCAATATTTTGCACTTTGTTATAGCTTCATACTTTTAATCTATTTATCTAACATCTCCAACTCTAACTCTGTTTCTCTAACTTTTCCGGCCTCAAGTTTCGACTATATCTGGTCTAATGATTACTGCGTATTCTCTTCCACAGGCCAGATTGGGATTACACTGAGTGCTACTTACGGGTTTCCTAAGAACAGGTCGGATCCTGGCGATATTGAGGCTGCAGATCGAGGGACTGACTTTAACTTCGGGATCTTTATTAATCCTGTTGTCGAAGGTAGGTGAAAGGCTGGTCTGTTGTGTGTTATCTTGAAGATGACTCGCTCCGCCAAAGAGCCCGAGAATATTACAAAATATGCACAGGCATGTGGGTCTTACATGCGTGTTCACTTCAAAAATTCCCGTGAAACTGCAAAGGCCATTAAGCACATGCACCTGAAACGTGCAAATCGACGTGTGAAGAATGTAGTTGCACAGAAAGAGTGCCTGCCATTCCGACGATTCAGTGGTGGCGTTGGACGATGTGCGCAGGCTAAACAATAGAAGGCAGACCAGGAACGATGGCCCATGAAGAGTGAGGAGTTTCAGCTTCAGCTCCTCAAAAATGCCGACAACAATGCTGAATTGAAGGGTCTCTCACCTGAGAACCTTGTGGTTGAACACATTCAGACAAATGCTGCCTCCAAAATGCACAGGAGGACATACAGAGCCCATGGACGTATCAATCCATACATGAGCGGCCATTGGACGCATCAATCCATACATGAGCAGCCCATACCACATCGAGGTTGTTCTGGCAGACAAGGAAACCGTTGTCCCTCTTCCCAAGTCATCTGCTGAAGACGAGGAGCCAGTCAAGAAGAGGGCGTCCAAGAAGAAGCTCCCGAGATAGAAGTTGTTGCAGAGAGATTAGATTCTCAACACGCGTAACCGTTACACACATAATTACAATGACAGTTGCATTTATTTATTTTTTTTTAATTTGTAAAATCACCTTTCTTTCTGAGATAGGCTGCCATCGCTGCAGATTTGTTCTTTCCCAGTGTTAGATTGTCACAAAGCAATTGTTTCCCGTTGGCACACGCGGTTGTGCAGTGACTGGTACATTTGCCTATCATACAGATGGCCAAGTGATCGAATCCCCACTGAATGAATCACCAAAAAACAAGAAGTAGATTGTGAGCTTTACTAAAACACGATTACAAGAACCAAATTGGACGTTGCGGCCCAAGCCTTCGTCAGCACAGAACAGACAAACACAAGACAACACAAAACTACATGAAACACACTACATGACAATAATATTAAGGGTACTTATCTGAATCCTCAGTGACACAATTTTTTTTTGCGTTAACATAAGCTCTCAGATGAACGAAGTCTAGAATGGGTATAAGATAATATCATAGGAAGTAAAGTCGACCGGTGTGATAATAACCATATCACTCAGCGAGTATCTATAAATATATCACACTATCAAGATGTACTCAACAGGCCTCAATATGTGTGAAAAAGTGTTTCATTTTACGCATTCACTTTTCTTGTATTACATTCATACCCAAATGCTGTGTGGAAGGCAAGTGGAAACCATAGATTACCTTCCGAAGATTTAATTTATGAACAGGTCATTCATTCATTCATTCATTCAGTAGCATGTCCTTTGCAGAACCTCGCTCCCATAACAACCTTCCGGAAAACCTCTCGATCATAAGCAAGATGTCCCACGTCTGATACACCCATTTGGAGATCATCCGCCACATCCTGC
This sequence comes from Cepaea hortensis, assembly GCA_963921405.1. Lineage (NCBI taxonomy): Eukaryota > Metazoa > Mollusca > Gastropoda > Stylommatophora > Helicidae > Cepaea > Cepaea hortensis. The sequence continues at coordinate 98,243,097 of OY992889.1, read as the reverse complement.
ACCCATCTTCTCTTTGGCCTTCCTCTTCCTCTCTTTCCAGGCATATAACCTTCCATTATTGTTCTCTCCAAACTTTCGTGACGTTTCAAGTCACAACAGGTCACAAAACTTAAATGATAAAGTAGAATAATCAACAGAAGATATCAGACAAATCTTCAGGCTAGAAAACTTGACATTACATTCAGAGGCGAACATAACGTGACAGCTTAGTCAGTATGAAATCATGACATTACATTCAGATGCCAAAAAGGTATGAAAGGTTACCCTGTCTGACACCCTGATATAACCTTCAAATGACAGCATGGTATGACAGCTTAGACTTTCTGAAACCTGACTTTACATTCAAATGCCGACGTAATAGGGCAGGCTACAAGGTTCGAAACCCTGATATTACATACAAATACTAACATAGTATGCCAGCTAACCTAATTTGAAACCCAGGCATTACATTCAAATGCCATCATGATATGTCAGAATACCTATTGTGAAACCCAGACATTACATTCAAATGTCATTATGGTATGTCAGAATACCTATTGTGAAACCATGACATTACATTCAAATGCCAACATGGTATGTCAGAATACCTTCTTTGTAACCTTGACATTACATTCAAAGAACGTAAGGTTACTCTATCTGGGAAATAGTATGAATTGGGTTGTTGTTCTTTTTGTTTTTCAAATATGCCATTGCACCCCAAATTTAGCATCGTCACTACTCATAAATTTATTAAGTTATTGCTGTATCTCCCTCTTATCTTCCACATCTACATAAATGAGCTATGCCAGAGATATTAAATGATGAGTACCATTTCTAATTTGTGATGCCTTCATTAAGAATAGAACACATGAGAGGGTTGCAAGCCTTATCCTGGTGTTAGGAAATACAACATGAAGACTTAATATCATGGCAGGGCAGACAAGGCCCTAAGCCTTTGTCAGCAACTGATCTAGGGTGGAAGCTCCGACAGGCGGGCAGTTAGAACATTGCTTTGCTGATCCGGCAGCTTGTGCAGCTTGTCTTGTTCCAGTCTTATTAAAGTCACCTTTCCTCTGGAGTAAACTAGGCAGGTCTAATGAGGGATCATGCTGCATGGGCAAAACATGCTCTCTATAATTCAGCCCAGGCTTTGTGTTATAGAGAGGTTATTATGAATTTTTAAAAGCACATTTTAACAAACTATCGTCTGTCAAGACGGCGAGTTTCCAGTACGAAATAGAAAGTCTAGTGTTATCGTAACGACTAGAATATTAAATATATGAAACAAAGTCTATTGTTATCATAATCGCTAGTATATTAAATATGTTGTTAATCTTGCATCAAACAGGCGACTACCCGAGTGTTGTCAAAGCAAAAATTCTAGAAAAAAGCCAAAAACTTGGTCTGCAGACGTCAAGGCTGCCGTCCTTCACCCCGCAGGAAGTGGCGCTAAACAAGGGTAGGTCTTCGGAACTGTCGTCATTGCATGAAGCGCGTACACGGGCATTCTCCCGCTGTGTGTACTTCACCTCGACACCGCAAGGTTCGATAGGAACCTGATGAGATGAGATGAGACCAGATGAGATGAGATGTGATGAGATAAGATGCGTTGATAAGATGAGATAGATGAGATGTGATGTGATGAGATGAAATGATGATGAGATCAGATGAAATTAGATAAGATGAGATGATGATGTGATGAGATAAGATGAGATTATATTAGATTAGATGAAGTGAGATTAGATTAGATGAGACCAGATGAGATGAGATGTGATGAGATAATGATGAGATAGGATTAGATGAGATAAGATGAGATGTGATGTGGTAAGATGAGATAAGCTTAGATGAGACCAGATGAGATCAGATGTGATGAGATGATGATGAGATAATATAAGATTAGATGAGATGAGATGTGATGTGGTGAGATGCGATTAGAAGAGAAGAGATGGAACCAGATGAGATGAGATGTGATGTGATGTGATGAGATTATAATGAGATAATATGAGATGAGATGAGATGATCGTTGTACTCCGGACGTGTGGAGCCAAGGTGGCGCAGTAGCTAGCTGGCTTGTTTGTGATCCGGTAGTCATGTGTTCGAATCCACAAGGAGATAAGGTATCTCGTGTCTGGGACCTGGACTCTCAGGTCGACCCAGCTTATGATGGGTACTAAAACATGCTCCAGGAAGTAGAGGTGACCCATTTGATCATAACCATAACACCCATCGATTGCCGATTGGTCTATGCAAATACAGGGTGTATTTGTAATGACTGTGCAGTGTTTGAAAATATTGCCGGTCCAAGTTTTGTATTTACCTATTATGTTGCATGAACTTTACAGGGGGTGAATACGAAACTTGCAATATTTTCAAACACTGCACAGTCATTAAAAATACACCCTATATAGAACTAGTATTAAATACCCAAGTACAATTGGTGTATAAAAATATAGGTCAAACGTCACGTGTCCAATGAGCTGTAAGACGCGTGAAAGGGTCCTGTACTCTGGGTTACCATGTACCCAATATGCATAAGTGTGTAGTGTTTGTCCATCAAGAATGATTATGACCATTCATTTCATCCAGTGGGCTTGAAAGTTTTGAGTCGCGAGTTCTAAGATTGGTGGCAAGGTCTATTTTGCCTCGAAATGTTCTTTGACAATGTGGGACAATGTCTATTTTTCACAGCTCTTGCAGTCCTGTTTGCTTCCCAAGTGACTGCACCCTTGCGTAATGATGTACACCACGAATTTCCGTCTTTGGCTTCCAAGTGTCGTGATGAATTCCACAAGCTTTGAGATATATCTTCAGTGTGTCTTTAAAGCGTTTCCTTTGGTCGCCTTGTGGGAATTTACCATAACGAAACTTGCCGTAAAAACTTAGTTTAAGGAGCCTGTGATATGGCATGCGAGTCAGGTCACTAGCCCAGCCTGCTTGCTTGTGTTCGTTGGCTTGAGCTCCAACGCGAAGTCCTGTATGTCGGATGAAGGCATCCTGTTGTCCAACATCAGCGTGATGTCATACAGGACCTGAGGTTTGCATGAGTATCCGTTGTCCCATGTCTGGCTTATTGGTGTGCAGACTGGTGGTTCCTCGCCGTACAGGCAGACACTCTCCGACTTCGGAGGAATCGGCGATCCTACTGACTTTAGCCAGGACCTCGAAGGGACCTGTTGCCCAGGACGCTCGACGAGGACGCGTCAATAGGTCTTGGCCAGTATATAACCCGGCCCTGGTGCCTTGGAAACACCTCTGAATCCCAACAGCCCAGCGAAAATGATTCTTTATTGAATCATAACGGTCTAGAAAAGGGTTCTTAGCCGGACATACACCAGCAAGACTGATGGGAAAAGAGCAATCGGGAGACAGAGTGATAAATATCCGGATGGCGTGGACACGTGGCGTTGTTGTAGCAGTTCTGACACCTTATGCTGCAGCAGTCGCATAGACACGAAGATCAACTCGTTAATGATTCATTATAACATTGTATGATTTGTTCATTCTGCTGAAATTCTTCTTCTTGTGTTATCTACTGGGAGACTGGGGAACTTTATTAGATATGTGTCTGCAGTAAAGGGGATCCTATAAAGACCAACGGCAATTTAATGGAAACAAAAACAAAACAAAAAACAAATACTGATATTTATTTTTTAAAAAAACAGAGGGAATTAATGAAATAAACACACACACAATAGGCAAGTGAAATATCTCCGTCACGTTAAAAGACATAACACCATTATAAACACCGTACTGTAGGGTAAGGCTGAAGGTAAGCGAGCAAGAGGTTGGCAATGATACAAGTGGGAAGATAACACCAAGAGACGGACAAACAGCAATCTGACAGAATGTACAATAAAGGCAAGAGATAGACGGTGTTAGAGATCTATCGCAGCCAACCTTCACTATGGAGGCGGAGCCAGATTGATTGATTGATTAATTGATTGATTGATTGATTGATTGATAAGACCAAATCAAATCAAATATAGGGGAGTCGTGGCTGAGAGGTTTAGAAGTTGCAGGGTTCGATCCCAGCATAGTGCTGGCAAATTTTCCCAGGAAACATTGGTACACAATATCACTCGTCCCACTGATCGCTTGGGTAGTGAGATCTGATCCCTAGCCTTCTCGGATAAGGGCGAAGAACTGGAGGTCCTGTGTGCCAGTCGTGCACGTTACAAATTCCTCGGCAGTTGGACGTCGTATAGAGCAGGCCGTAAGGTCACTGCCCAGGGTGGACAGAAACCGTTACCCTGGACGGAATCTGTCTAGAGCAGTGGTTCTCAACCCCTCCTCCGGGGATGGGGGCGGGGAGGATTTTGGGGTTTCAAAGGGGGGGGGGGGGATTAAGATTACTTCAAGATCGCGTTAATACACGAACTGATTACCTGGTATTGTTTTTCGCTCCATACGATACGATTCTGTACTCGCCCTTCTGAAATTCATTTTATAACGTAAGTAGATCCACAAATCACGTTTTATGTAGACGTCTAGACTTGTTCTCGTATGTATTATTAAATTTAGCGTGGGAAGAACATTTTTCATCAGATACACATTTTCATCCAGTGGGCTTGAAAGTTTTGAGCCATGAGTTCTAAGATGGTGGGTAATGTCTATTTTGGCTCGAAATGTTCTTTGAAAATGTGGGACAATGTATATTTTTCACATTTTTTACGTATACTGCGTTGGGGGGGGGGGGGGGGGTTACAAGGAGGAAATATGAAAAATGGGGTGGGGGATGACATTCTGAACATATGGTGAAGGGGTGCATGGGACAAAAAAGGTTGAGAACTGAGACTGAGAACTGGTTGAGACCCTCTGGTGTGGAGGAAGTTAACTTACAGAAATGCATCCCGTGTGGGGTAACTTACCTCTGAGGTGGACAACCAAGTGTGACGCCCCTCCCCCTCCCAATGAGGGACGCAGAAGAAGAGTTAGTTAAGTCAGTTGTATATCCTTTACAGGACACCGCAGTCAAACTCAACATTATTTTGCTGTTTGTAATCTCTTGGCAAGAGAAGAGTAAGCAACCAAATAATAGTAGCCAGAAGACTGATACTGCCGTTGGGTTGTCACGTGTTAGACCTTCACACTTTCTGGGTAATCCATGTTCCCATTTTATCAGATGGGTCGACCCCCATATCCATACTGATAGGTAAACACCGTCCTGTTACTAGGAACGAGCGAACGAACTTTATTTTCAACGGGTCACAATTTGGCCCGTCTTATATTCGGCACCTTCCAATCACTTATTTTTCATTCATCAGTTGTGCATGTTACATTCATGAAGGAAAAATAAACATTGTCTAATGAGTGTTGTTAACAATGCATATTATCATATTATGAGACAGGCAGGCAGGCAGACACACGTACACATGCGCATTCATAAACACATACATATCTGCATACATACATCATTTACACAAACTCTCACATTTATGCACCCACTCAATAACACACAGATACACACTCCCTCACGTACACATATACTCACTTACAATAGCAATGGAATTGACTCTAGGCCACTGTCTTCGCTGGCAAGCTCACGAACAAATAGGTCGCTGACATATATATATATATATATATATCTTTACGAAACATTAACTTTTAAAAGCATGCATAATTACGAGGTCGTAATAACGAGTAACTTTGCCTTGCAGGTAGTTCTGACTTTATTGGGGTCAATTATTACTATTCAACACTCGTAACGTCTGCTGTAAAGCCGTTTGACCCTCCAAGTTTTGACAACGATATGGATATAGACATAAGCGTTGACCCATCATGGACCAGGTTGGTTTCGTTTGTTTGTTTTTGATTTTATTTATACCGTCAGTTTCTTGCCAGTTGCTTTCTTCTTCTTCTTTCTTCTTCTTCTTCTTCTCTTTTCTTCTTCTTCTTCTTTTCTTCTTCTTCTTCTTCTTCTTCTTCTTCTTCTTCTTCTTCTTTTCTTCTTCTTCTTCTTCTTCTTCTTCTTCTTCTTCTTCTTCTTCTTCTTTCTTCTTCTTCTTCTTCTTCTTCTTCTTCTTCTTCTTCTTCTTCTTCTTCTTCTTCTTCTTCTTCTTCTTCTTCTTTCTTCTTCTTCTTCTTCTTCCTTTCTTCTTTCTTCTCTTCTTCTTCTTCTTCTTCTTCTTCTTCTTCTTCTTCTTCTTCTTCTTCTTCTTCTTCTTCTTCTTCTTCTTCTTCTTCTTCATCTTTTCTTTTTCTTCTCTTATTCTTTCTTCTTCTTCTTCTTCTTCTTTTCTTTTTCTTCTTCTTTCTTTTCTTTTTCTTTTTCTTCTTCT
>OY992889.1:98156971-98236640 GCA_963921405.1 Cepaea hortensis | reverse complement strand
GACATAAGCGTTGACCCATCATGGACCAGGTTGGTTTCGTTTGTTTGTTTTTGAATTTTATTTATACCGTCAGTTTCTTGCCAGTTGCTTTCTTCTTCTTCTTCTTCTTTTCTTCTTCTTCTTCTTCTTCTTCTTCTTCTTCTTCTTCTTCTTCTTCTTCTTCTTCTTCTTCTTCTTCTTCTTCTTCTTCTTCTTCTTCTTCTTCTTCTTCTTCTTCTTCTTCTTCTTCTTCTTCTTCTTCTTCTTCTTCTTCTTCTTCTTCTTCTTCTTCTTCTTCTTCTTCTTCTTCTTCTTCTTCTTCTTCTTCTTCTTCTTCTTCTTCTTCTTCTTCTTCCTTCTTCTTCTTCTTCTTCTTCTTCTTCTTCTTCTTCTTTTCTTCTTCTTCTTCTTCTTCTTCTTCTTCTTCTTCTTCTTCTTCTTCTTCTTCTTCTTCTTCTTCTTCTTCTTCTTCTTCTTCTTCTTCTTCTTCTTCTTCTTCTTCTTCTTCTTCTTCTTCTTCTTCTTCTTCTTCTTCTTCTTCTTCTTCTTCTCTTCTTCTTCTTCTTCTTCTTCTTCTTCTTCTTCTTCTTCTTCTTCTTCTTCTTCTTCTTCTTCTTCTCTTCTTCTTCTTCTTCTTCTTCTCTTCTTCTTCTTCTTCGTTTTCGTTTTCCTATTTCCCTCTCTATGTTAGGTTATGAAAATAATAAACTATGTATCACAAACCCAGCCATGTTTATTGTCTTAAGTTATATATGCCATAAGTGGGTATTGTACAAGTGATATCTGTCTCTCCCACGGCCATAAGTGGGTATTGTACAAGTGATATCTGTCTCTCACACGGCCATAAGTGGGTATTGTACAAGTGATATCTGTCTCTCACACGGCCATAAGTGGGTATTGTCCAAGTGATATATGTCTCTCACACGACCATGGGTGAATATTGTCCAAGTGATATATGTCGCACACACGGCCATGGGTGAATATTGTCCAAGTGATATATGTCGCTTACACGGCCATGAGTGGATATTGTTCAAGTGATATCTGTCTCTCACACGGCCGTGAGTGGGTATTGTACAAGTGATATCTGTCTCTCACACGGCCGTGAGTGGATATTGTACAAGTGATATCTGTCTCTCACACGGCTATGAGTGGATATTGTACAAGTGATATATGTCTCTCACACGGCCATGAGTGAGTATTGTACAAGTGATATATGTCTCTCACACCACCATGGGTGAATATTGTCCAAGTGATATATGTCTCTCACACGGCCATGAGTGGATATTGTACAAGTGATATATGTCTCTCACACGGCCATGAGTAGGTATTGTACAAGTGATATCTGTCTCTCACACGGCCATGAGTAGGTATTGTACAAGTGATATCGTGTCTCACGCTCATCTCTGAACTTGCACAGCGTCTTCATTTAAACGTAGAAGTTACCAACGATGGGTAGCAAGATTTATAGCCTGGCATATTTCGCTGCACGTCGTCAGGTGCTTACAGCAGAGTTATATTTCTTATAAAATGAGATACTTAAAACAGTCACTAATATTGTTATAATTTAGTTTAGTTTAGTTTAGTCGATGGATCAACATCACGGCACACGGGTGTAACCCATAAGTGCTCCGTTCTCCTCCTAACTCAAACGTGAGTCTGGAGAAACAACTCAGCTCAGTGCAGGAACTCCGTAGCACTGGCGAGGATCCTGAAATAATTTTGGTAGATTTTTAACTCGAAATTTTGCTCGGGCAGCGCCGTTAGGCTACTCTTTTTCGATTTCCAACTGCCAAGGGATTTTTTTACGCGCGTAACAATACACACGGGCGTCCGATCTCACTACCCAGAGACCAGGAAGAATTTTATTACTAGAAATCCACGAGAAAATATTCCGGTCCTCACCGGGACTTGAACCCGGGACCTCCAGCACTCGAGGCGGACACCATACCTCGAGACCACGCAGTTCTCCACTAATATAATAAACTAATATTGTAATGGCACATTTAAAACTAATTTTTCTGTTTGCACAAATTTGGTCGGAATCGTCTAATTGTTAGTCTCGATATATTTGAGTAATCGTTTATTGTTCGTCGAATACATTAACGAAACGTCCTTTCTTTATTAACTTTATGGCAGCAAATTAGTAGGTGAGATATGGCCGAGTTGGCGATTTATGACATTTCGTCTGAACATATTTTACTGTAGACTGATTAACTCTATTTTCCACCAACACTGGTAAATGTTCTGTTGGGGGAAAAAAGAAAATCCTAACCTGCACAGTTCGCGGCGACTGTACTAGCCAGGCGGCCTTAATTCCTCAGGCTCAAAGACCCCTCTGCCATACACCGCAAGGTACTATATTGGCAGTAAATGACAGTAATGACAGTATGACTGGTAAATGTTCGACTTCTCGATTTGCTAATTGTCTGTCCGTCCTACCTGTATAAGTTGCCAGACATTCAAACTGGAATTGATAATTATAACTTAAGTTTGTGCACGGACACAACAGTTCTTTTACAGATGGAGCAGGTATCGAGGTATTTTTATATCTGATCATTGGTTCAGCAGCAAAGAGTGTGTGGCTTACAGCTGTTTTATATCGATCGTGTATTCATTTCATTACGTTGTACACTGGAAAGGGCAGCTGAAGAAACAATTGCAGTTTGGAGACCGATGCTTCTTTTGGGGGGTGCTTTGAGTGGCTGGCAGGGGAGCTTGGGGATGGCTGGCAGGGGAGCTTGGGGATAGCTGGCAGGGGAGCTTGGGGATGGCTGGCAGGGGAGCTTGGGGATGGCTGGCAGGGGAGCTTGGGGATGGCTGGCAGGGGAGCTTGGGGATGGCTGGCAGGGGAGCTTGGGGATGGCTTGCAGGGGAGCTTGGGGATGGCTGGCAGGGGAGCTTGGGGATGGCTTGCAGGGGAGCTTGGGAATGGCTTGCAGGGGAGCTTGGGGATGGCTATACCATGCAGCTCCGCTCACGTCTTTCCCACATTATTCATTTCTTGGCTGAGTTGAGTTGAGCTGAGATGAGTTAAGTTGTGTTGCGTTGAGTTGGGTTGAGTTGAGTCAAGAACCGACATCACAGCCATAGGGACATTCCCATACGTACCCTGTCCTCATCTGCAACAGCCAGTGAAGAATCCCAAAACAAATAGTACCAATAGCAGGCTGGTTATGTGTCTACCTGACCTTCCCTCGGAGATTTGAGCACGACCAGATCATCTGGTCGCTCCCTGCAGCACATTTCTCTCCAGCATTGATCCTATCTTCTGCACAATAAACACGGTCCCAAAAGAACCCGACCACATCTTCTGCACAATAAACACGATCCCAAAAGACCCCGACCACGTCTGCTTTATCATGCACCAATACCCCACCAAACCCAGCCAGTCTGTCTGCCTGCTCGTTTCCCACCACCAGCATGTCCTGGGGAGGGAGGTTATCAACAGATGCTCTCTATTTGTGATTGTTGAGTGGAAGCATGCCATTCTGCCCGAAGCATATCTCTCTTAGCCTTTCTTTGATGAAATTAAAGTAACTGATATTGTTATTTGTCACTTGTACTTTAGCTCCGGATCAGACTGGCTCTTCAGTGCCCCGTTGGGATACCGGGGAATTCTCAACTGGATAAAGGACAAATACAAGAACATTCCCGTGTATCTGACAGAGAATGGTGTGTCTGACAGGAATGGGACGTTGAGGGACGCTCACAGAATCACATACTACCGCCAGCATCTCAATCAGGTGTTGAAAGGTCAGAATACATCGTGTAGTTGATTGGTTGGTTTGATGGATGGTTGGTTGGTTAGCTTGTTGGTTGGTTGGTTAGTCGGTTGGTTGGCTTGTTGGTTGGTTGGTTGGTTTCTTGATTGATAGGTTGGATTGTTGGTTGGTTGGTTGGTTAATTGGTTGGCTTGTTGTTTGTTTGATTGATTGATTGATTGATTGATTGATAGGATTGTTGGTTGGTGTGTTGGTTGGTTGGTTCGTTAGTTGGTTGGTTGGTTGGCTGGCTGGCTGGCTGGTTGGTTGGTTGGTTGGTTGATTGGTTGGTTGGTTGGTTGATTGGTTTGTTGGTTGATTGATTGATTGGTTATTTGATTTGTTGCTGGCTGGTTTGGATGGTTGACTGATTTGTTGGCTGGTTGCTTTGTTGGTTGCTTGGTTGGTTGGGTGGTTGCATGGTTGGCTGCTTGAATGTTTCGGTAGTTGGGCGGATGGATGCTTACTTGTTGGTTGGTTGACTGGTTGGATGGTTTTTTAGTTGGCTGTTTGTTGAGTTTTTGAAGGTCAGAATACATCAGAAATTGCTGTTTCTGTTAGTTGGTTGGCAATCATCATTTGCATCACTATCCTCATCATCAAGAGTGTCATATTATCACCATTATAATCACCATCAGTATCGTCTTCTTGATTATAATCAACACAATGTAGATTAACCTGAAAACGTGTTCAAGTCAACTAACAACTTAATCCACTTTCCATTATTGATCTCTGTTAGAAGATTTACTGTTTAGTCACAATCAGACATGATTTGTCTGATTCTCTAACTCTTACATTTCAGCAAGTAAACTGAATGGATGTGATGTAAGAAGATGTACTGTTTAGTCACAATGAGACATGATTTGCCTGATTCTGTTACTCCAACATTTCAGCAATTAAATTGGATGGATGTGACGTTAGGGGCTATGCGGCCTGGTCACTAATGGACAACTTTGAGTGGGCCCAGGGCTACTCTGAGAAGTTTGGCCTCTACCATGTGGACTTCACAGATCCCAACAGAACCAGGACTCCAAAAGCGTCAGCTCTCTACTATTCCAATGTGATTCGAGACAACGGGTTTAAGAAAGGCTACAGGTGAGTGTAGAGTAGATACCTTTCAGTCCCTTTATGTGACACCTGGTAACAAGAACTACGTGACTGTCAGTTATATGTGTGTACGAACATTTGACATATATATATATAGTCAGGTCTTGGTCAGATATGACTGAGCTACGGTATGACAGTACACGGTACTGCCTGCTTTCTGTTAGCGACGAATGTTGGGAAGCGCTAACCAAACCCGACACCTATCAATGTGCTAACGGATTCGGGCGGTAGAACACAACTGGAAGGATACAAACCTCATCCTAGAAAATGCAACTTAAAGAGTAAATGTCAAAGCAGGGTAGACCAGGCCCAAAGTCTTGGTCGGCAACTGGTCTAGGATCGAAACTTTGACTGGCTGACAGTTAGAGCATTGCTTTACCTATCCAACAACTTCTGTACCTTGTCTTTTTCCAGATGTATTACCGTTACATTTCCCCTGTATTAAACTAAGCAGGTCGAGAGAGGGATCATGCTGCATGGGCAACACATGATCTCTAAATTCAGCCCAAGCTGTGTGCTGTGGATGGTTATACCACAATTTTACAAACTGTCGTCTGTAAAGACGGCAAAGGTCATTCAGATTGATTGATTGATTGATTGATCTAGGAACCGACATCACAGCATTCGGGACATTCAGATATCACATAACTCTCCCATACACTTATGATCTATGGGACACTACTACAGTCATATCTTGAGTATTCGCTGTTCTTGTCTTTTGCAGTGGACGAGGTGGTCAACCAACAGGCATTGTCAAGATGGAGAATGATTTCAGGGTCCTGTACGACCAATTCCCAGAAGACTTTGCTTGGTCCACGGCTACTGCAGCATATCAGGTGGAGGGAGGGTGGAATGCTGATGGTGAGTTCGGGACGTTCATGAAGTGGGGTTACATGGATATATGAAATGTGGATCAACATCAACATCATCATAGTCATCATCATCTTCATCCGCTTTTTCCGTCGTAGGGGAGGACAGTTGACGTTTCAGCGTCCGATGGGTGGCACTTAATAATGTCATTTCATGTGATTGTACATTGTCTTTAATGTTGTCAATCTAGTTTCTTCTCCGGTGTTCTCTTGCTTTCGTAGTAAATCCTCTTTGATGTAGCGCCAGTGCTGGTAGTTGGTGGTGTTGCATTCTATAGATGGTCGAACCATTTGATCTTCTGCCTTTCAATATATGTGACACAATATGTTGATCCCAATGTATCTATCTGATACTGTGGACAAAGCTGTGACATTGTAAGATATAATACCGCATATGTGTCTTGAATTAGTGTAGGTCTTACAAAGGATTGAGCTACCGTAATACATCCAACTCCGTGGCCAAGGAGTTACAAATGCAATTTGTAATCCTGCACACCGCGTTCTAGACACAACTGCGGGCGATTTGGATGCAGAACGTCTTGTGTTGGTTTTCATAAAAGGGTATGAGTGCCGGTGGCCCAGAAAGCAAATGCAAACGGGGGGGGGGGGGCTGAACGGCTGGCATGTAGTAAAGGGGAACTTCGAAAGATTTATGGAGGGAGGGGGGGGGAATCTTTACTGGACAAGTCATTGGATGGATGGGTTTGGGTGAGTGGATGGATGGATGGATGGATGGATGGATGGTTGGATGGACGGATGGGTTATGAGTAGGTGGGTGGATATGGGGATGGATGAATGGATGTGTAGGAGGATGGGTGTATTGGTGGGTGAATAGATGGCTGGATGGATAAAAAGTTGCGGATCCCTTACGGGACGTTGCAGTCAACACCAGCATTTTTCAGCTGCTATTGATGTACTAGGCAAGTGTTACGTTCAGTAGTTTGCATTTGCTTTCTGAACGACCGGCTTCCATACCAGCACGTTATAACACAAGGCGACGCGGTCTGCTACACGAATCGGTCGCAGCTGAGCTTCGAACACCTGGTACCCGGCTCACAAACCGCGTTCGCATTCCTTTAGCCACGGAGTCGGCTATAAATCAAATCAACTTTTCCACAGGGATCTGCAATCTCACCGGTGCTTTTTAATGTGTATACGAGCAAGATTGCAAACGTAGAAGCACCAGGGGTTGGAAAGATACTAACATTTGCAGATGATATTCTTGCATATAGGCAGGGGAGAGATCGGGAGCAAACAGCCCAGGAGCTACAGACAACCGTAGACAATGTGATTGACTGGTGCACTGAAATGGGTGCTGTCATCCACCCAGAAAATGCTGCTGTTTTGTGGTGCTCTCTGGACAACAGCATTGTGAGAGCTGATGTCCCAAGCCTCACGATAGATGGTAGACGTGTCAACAGAGAGAACAAACTGAAGTATCCGGGAATCACATTTTACAGGAGTCTGTCCTTCAAGGACCATGTGGAGACGGTTGTGACAAGGTCTCAAAAGGGACTCAATGCACTCAAAACTATGGCTGCAATGGACACAGAGCAGAGAATGCTTTTCACACTATACCAGCACTTGATTCTCTCTGTGATTGATTATGGACTAGGACTGCTCACTGTCTCAAAGAGTCAGCTGGTGAAATTAGAGCGCATACAGAACGAAGCGATGCGGGTCATTCTGGAATGCACCAGAGACACCCCAGTTGTGTGTATGCGTTACATCCTTGGTCTGCCGACTGTTGCTGGTAGGCTCAAGGTGATTCAGGCGAAGGCATACCTTAGAGTAGCTGCAGACACAGATCACCAGTTGCATGAGGCGCTGGACGCCGTTAGGGGTCAGCGACTGATAAGAGGGAAATCATGGATGGCTCAGGTGGAGGATACGATCAGGCAGGTGTGCCTCTTGGAGAACATTAGGAGAGGAGAAGAGTGGGTCAGAGTGTCAGCGGAGCAGTCAGACTTGTGCAGAGTTATAATCACATTGAGCCGGGAGTGCAGGGAGTGGCCAGCAGGGGCCAAGGAATAGGAAATCCAGCAACTAATTCAGGATAATACTCGCTCAGGTGATGTGATTATCTACACAGATGGGTCGGTGTTGAGAGGTAGGAGAAGTGTCTGGGGGTTCTTAGCAAAATCTAATGGTCGATGTTTGGTGCAGGATAGCCTGGCATATGATGCCACAACATCCAGCTTAAGAATGGAGGTGGAGGCGGTTAGTGCAGCTTTCCGCTGGGTGGAGAATACGACACACACACACACACACACACACACACACACACACACACACACACACACACACACACACACATACACACATCGTGATTGTAACTGACTCAGAAAGCATGCTGAGTAGGGTGAAGACAGGCAAGCTTCGTGCAGAGTGGCTTGCTTCGCTTCGGAAGTCACGGGTGACAAGCATCGTCTGGATCTTTTCTCCGGGGCATGCCGGTGTACTGGGGAATGAACAGGCGGACAGATTGGCCGGCTCGGAAAAACTTGGTGGAGTATTGATGCATGACAAAGCAGATGTGGTTGCGACCTTGTGGGAGCATGTCTATGCCTCGGAGGAGCAAATGGATCACCATGGTCTGGCAAGAATGCGACAGCGAGGGGTGACAAGGGGATCTGGCCGACGATCAACGATCAGAGGAAAGACGAGATGGACATATAATCAGATTGCTACTGGTACTATTACACGTTCAGCGGCGACTTGCTCCCAATGTGCATTATCAATGCCTGTATCAATCATGTCCCGCTTACACACATCTTTGTATCGTAGTAGAGGCCGACCCTGTGATCTCTTACCCATCTGTAATTCACCAAAAAAGATATCCTTTGGTATTCTACCATCATCCATCCTCCTAAGATGTCCTATCCATCTAAGTCTACGAAGACTGAGCATGGAATAAACTGTCACACAACCTGATCTTTCCAATACTTCAGTATTTGTGATTTTGTCTTGCCACTTAATCCCAAGAATTCTTCGCAGACACCGCATATGAAAGCTGTTTAAATTGTTCTCTTGGTGTGAGTAAGTTGTCCAGGTTTCACTGCCATAGAGAAGAGTACTAAGGACACAGGCTTGATAGACAAGGACTTTTGTTTTGGCAGTAAGCTTCCTGTTCTCCCAGACTCTTTTTCTTAACCTGTTCATTGTTGTTGCTGCCTTACCAATCCGGATGTTGATTTCCTGATCTAGGGATAATTTGCTATTTACCACTGATCCTAGATATGTAAAATGGTCTACTATCTCTAGTTCGGCGTCGTCAATAAAGATTGATGGTACCCCATGTGCACCTTGTGGCATAATCTGTGTCTTCTTTTTGCTAATTGTTAAACCAAATTCAGAACAAGCATTGGAGAATGCAGATAGTAAACATTGCAATTCTTCCTCAGAGTGGGTCGTAACTGCAGCATCATCTGCAAAAAGCAACTCTCTGATCAGTACCCTCCTAATTTTGGTCTTAGCCTTCAATCTCTGAGCATTGTAGAGGCCGCCATCTGAGCGTGAGTGAATGTATATACCACCATCCTGATCACGAAATGCATATTTCAGTAGAAGTGAAAAGTATATTCCAAAGAGGGTGGGAGCTAGTACACAACCTTGCTTAACTCCACTCTTGATTTCAAATTCTTCAGAAGTTGCACCATCAAACTTGATTATACCCTTCATGCCTGTGTGGAACGATTCCACAATGGACAGAAGAGTTGGTGGGCAGCCAATCTTCTTTAGTGCCTTGAACAGACCCTCACGACTGACCAAATCAAATGCCTTTGTGAGGTCGATGAAGGCAATAAACAGTGGTTGATTCTGTTCACGGCATTTTTCTTGCATTTGTCGCAATGAGAATATCATATCAGTGGTAGACCGGTTCTGTCGAAAGCCACACTGTGATTCGGGGTAGACTTGATCTCCTAGGACTTGAAGTCTGCGCAGAACAATTCTGGCAAATACTTTTCCAACAATACACAGAAGTGAGATACCCCTATAGTTGTTGCAGTCGCTCCGATCGCCCTTGTTCTTGTACAGTGTTATGATGCTTGAATCTTTGAAATCCTGTGGGACTTGTCCTTCACGCCAGCATAGCTCTATTAGCTGGTGGATCTGTATAGTGAGTGTGTCTTGCCCACTCCTGATAACCTCTATTGGAATCCCATCCTTACCTGGAGCCTTGCCAGATGCAAGTTCATTTATAGCACACTTAACTTCTGTTATGGTGGGAAGTGTGTCCAGGTGGTCAAGAGTTGGTAGAGCCTCTATGGCGTTGAGGGCATTATCCGCTAGTTTGGTCTCACTTGAGTAAAGCTCCAAATAGTGCTCTACCCATCTGTCCATCTGCTGTTTCTTATCAGTGATGACTTCTCCAGTCAAGGTTTTCAATGGTGCACTTCTTTTGATCACTGGACCACAGGCTTTCTTTATTCCTTCAGACATGCTTCTTATGTCTCCCTTATCACTTGCGATTTGAATGGACTCACATAACTTGATCCAATAATCATTTGCACACTGCCTGGCAGCCTTTTGCACATCCTTCCTAGCTTGCCTTAGCTCACTCAGAGTGTTACGCGTTGGTCTTTCCTTGTTTCTTAAGAGAGCTTTCTTCTTCTTATCAATCAAGGGCTGCAGAGTCTCGCTGTTGGCCGCAAACCAGTCCTGCCTCTTATGATCCACAGTGCCGTAAACCTTTACGGCAGTTTTGCAAAGAGTTTCCTTAAGTTTCCTTTCGTCTCTGGAAAGAGACGAACCATATTGGATAAAACCCTGTGAAATGAAATCTATACTCTTATTCTTCAAAAGCTGCTTCTCTGTGATGCGTTCTTACGTGAGATATGTTACATATGACGCCATGCTTGTATGTATTCAGGTAAAGGACCCAGTATCTGGGACACCTGGGCCCACGACAACAAAATCGCCCACGGGGAGTCAGGAGATGTTGCCTGCGACAGCTACCACAAGTACAAGGAAGATGTGCAGTTGATGAAGAATTTAGGGGTGAGTCGTCCTGGTCGCCGTCGCCATCTGTATCTTTCTGATTCCTGATTTTCTTCTTCGGGTGTCTGGTCTGGACAATATACCTCCGATCTGGACTTTCCAGTCCTCTATAGCATCCGATATTTTCATGACGTTAACTCATTCAGTGCCAAACAAAAAGTACATTTGGGCCAAACATGGTGCAGAATAAAATGAACAAGTATTTCAGTGTTAATTTCCGTTCACTGAGCATTAAAATTGCGGAAGATACCACGAAACAAAACAAATGAGACACGATGACCCTAGTATGGCGATTTATCGTCCTTCTGTCCAAATAGGAGGTCACATCTTTAGATATATTATTCTTTAACATATCTCCAGAACTTTCAGCAATAATATGTGATTATTATATGTAGCATTTCACATGTTCCCCACAACTTTCAGAAACGATTTGTGAATAATATATGTAACATACTACGTGTCCACACATTTTTCAGCAATGATGTGTACCTCCTACATATAATATTTCACATATCGCCACAACTCTCAACAATGATGTGTGACAGTTATATGTAACATTTCACACGTCCCCCACAACTTTCAGCAATGATATGTGGTTATTATATGTAACATTTCACACGTCCACACAACAGTTAGCAATGATATGTTTCTCTTATATGTCATATTTCACATGTCCTCACAACTTTAAGCAATGATATGTGGTTATTATATGTAACATTTTACACGTCCCCCACACCTTTCAGCAATGATATGTGGCTATTATATGTAACATTTCACATGTCCACACAACTGTTAGCAATGATATGTTTCTATTATATGTCATATTTCACATGTCCTCACAACTTTAAGCAATGATATGTGGCTATTATATGTAACATTTCATATGTAAACACAACTTTCAGCAATGATATATAACTGTTATGTGTCACATTTCACATGTCCACACAACTTTTAGCAGTGAAATATGGTTATTATATGTCACATTTTACCTGTCGCCACAACTTCCAGCAATGATATGTATCTGTGACATGTAACATTTCAGACTACCCACTACCGATTCTCCATCTCCTGGTCGCGGATCCTGCCACACGGAGACATGCAAACAATCAACGAGAAAGGGATAGAATATTACAACAAGCTCATCAATGAACTCCTGGCCAACAACATTCAGTGAGTAACCTTTCTTCATCTCTTTGTTCTCTGTAGTTCTTTTGAATAAACAAAACCGAAATTACATAGCAGAAACTTGTTGTGGGTATGTGAAGAGTTAGGAACATCACATCATGTGGAAAAGGGAATGGCTACCCTCGCTTCAGAGGTCACAGTTTGCGAGAATTGTATATATTTATTGCCATGGCCATGCTGGAGTGCGGGGGGGGGGGGGGAATGAACAGGCTGATAGGCTGGCAGGGAATGCACCTCTTGGTGGTCGATTACCTATGGACAAGGGGAAGGTGATCGAGCACCTGTGGGACTAGGTAGAGAAGGCCGGGAAACAGACTGAGAACCTGTATATGAAAGGATGATATTTTGGGGGATTGTCGGGGGTTCTGGAAGAATCTCAAAACTGAGAGGGAAGACCAGAATAACGTTCAATCAGATAGCGGTGGGAATGATCAGTAGTGTGACTCTTCGCTGGCTGTTGAACGAGGGGACGGAGCACGTATAGGAATGTTCTGAGTGCAGTCATGTCGGTTCTTAGCTCAACCCAACTGAACTAGAACCATCACATTTGGTAGGTCTGAGTGCACAAGGAATGTGTTGTGAGTCGTTCCCTGCAGTGGCGAAAGTCAAGAGCTCATATTTAACCTTCTTTGACCGCGTTCGTGCCACTCTAACGTTGTAACCATCACACCAACGCGTGTGTTGTTTCCATGTAGACAAGAATGTTGTCAGTGTACACACGGAAGCTGTGGTGGCGGGGTGGCTAGCACGCTTGTCTGTCGGTCCGCTGATCGTGGGTTCGAGTTCTTATGTAGGGAGTCTCCTTTGCGAAATTGTCACCTCGCCTGCCTCGCAGTCTGAAGGGTGTGGGTTCGATTCCGGCCTACGTCGTTCGGTTCACGGGTGCAACTTTCTCAGAGACTCCGCGGGGGTCGTCGCTGGAGTAACAAAGTTCAAAATTTGTGCGGCGCTTTCGACAGACCGTTCTGCGGTAAGAGATCGAGCCATATGGGATAACACTTGGTGCAATGAAATCGATCCCTCTATCCTTTACTCTGAAGTGGTCGGATATTTAATCGATTTGAGCTTCCAGGTCGTCTACCCAGCATGAAATGTATGCCAGGACATCTCTTTGGAAGTAAAGCCAGCTGGATTTATTTTGACCACATCACCTCTAGAGTGTCCATAGGTCTATACAAGTATAGGTCCGGCACCATATACCCAATGTGCCTCAAGGACTTTATACCGGGTGTTTGAAAGGTCTCACTACACTATGTATGTCGTACAGTTTTGAAAAACGAAGTACATTATGTCATAAAAATGTGTGCTAAATAATAATTAAATTATTTCAATAGCTACTGCAATGGTCTAACGCGGTTTTGGAGAAGCTTGAAAGTACCAATAAAATATTAATTGTTTGGAGTGCACAGAATTACTCCAGCAAACGACAGCCATTCGTTCCATATTGCTTCATGATGGACTGTGAAGTATATTTGTTTGATGGCATCGTACATTTAATTTTTCAAATTTGTTTTACATACAAAGTATAGCGAGACTTTACAAACATCCGGTACTTGTACTTGCTTTATAAGGTAGAGACAGAATAACTTGGATTATATGGTAGATCTCTAATGCTGTGTTTATGGCGAGCGCTAACCAAACTCCAGTGAATCAAAAGGTTAGGACAGTAGGACATCATGGCCGAATAGATAATAACGCGTGTTCTTAAACATCAGGTGTACTTATGCTGAGGTTAGAGGATCAACCCTTGCACAGGTCAGTTCGACTAAAATGTTGACTTCTCGTGTATGACTTCTTGTTCACAGACCAATGGTGACGCTCTATCACTGGGACCTGCCACAAGCTCTGGATGACCTCGGGGGCTGGCTAAATTCCAGCATCCAGGAATACTTTGTTCAGTACAGTAGACTGTGCTTCCAACGTTTCGGCGACAGGGTGAGTTGTCTGTCAACGTGATATTCTAACCAAACCCTGTGAGTTTGAAATTGGCATATATATATATATATATATATATATATATATATATATATATATATATATATATATATATATATATATATATATATATATATATATATATATATATATATATATATATCTTCTTCTTCTTCAGCATTCCGAGCCATTGAGGTTCTTTGCTGCAGATATAATCCGTCTCCATTCGTCTGTCTCGTTGACCTTCTCTTGCCTGTGCCAGTCGCTGATTCCAAGTGCGTGTAGGTCTGTATGTATATAATCTCTCCACCGTCTTCTTAGTCTACTTCGGGGTCTACGGTCATTTATGGCCTGAGTGTAAGCGAGTTTTGTTTCCCTATTATCTTCCATTCTTTCTATACGCCCCAGCCATTGTAGTCTATTAGCCTTCATGATATCAGTGATTAGCGGGGACTTAAACAGATCATAAATGTCTTTGTTGCTTCTTCTTTTCCGCTCTTCACTTTGTGTATCCCTAATGGGCCCAAAGATGCGTCTGAAGATTTTGTTCTTAAAGGTTTGTAACAAGGCTTCGTCTCCTTTAGTTGTACTCCAGGTTTCAGAGCCATACAGCACAACTGGTCTGATCAGTGTTTTATATATTGTGATGTTGGTATTACAAGATAGCGCATTTGATTTTAGTAGATGTTGTAGTGCATAGTATATCTTATTTCCAGAAATGATTCTAGTTTGTATTTCTTCCCTTATGATGTTGGAGCAGTTGAAGATTGTACCCAGGTATTTGTATGTTTCCGTTCTTTTAATAGTCATATTATCTATTTGGATGTGGCCAGAGTTTTTAGCCATTCCTTCTCTTGAAATTCCATATATTCTGTCTTATCATGGTTGATAACCAGCCCCATCTGTTGGGCTTTTTCCTTTAAGTGAGTCAATATTTCCAATGTATTTTGTTCATTTCCCCCTATATTATCTATATCATCTGCATAACCAAGCAGCTTGGATGTTCCTCCAATATCACATTCCTCATTTGCCTTCCTTACAACTTTCTCTAGAGCCAGATTGAAAAGTAGCGGCGATAGTGCATCACCTTGTTTCAAGCCAGATGTTATTTGGAAAGGGTCTGATTTCCTGCCTTTATGTTACTATATTATAAGTATCTTCCATGCATAGTCTGGTCATGTTGATTAACTTCCTTGGTATTCCAAGACTATTCCTATGGACATTATCATAAGCCTTTTTAAAATCCACAAAAATGTTATGGAGATCTCTTTTATATTCCCAATTTTTCTCGGCTATTTGTCGTAAGATAAATATCTGATCTATTGTTGATCTGTTTTGTCTAAAACCCGCCTGGTAGTCACCTAATATGTCTTCTGAATATGGTTTTAGTCTATTTAGTAATACTGCGGATAGTATCTTATAGCTTGTGGGCAGTATATATATATCATCAAAAAATCACAAATACTGAAGTATTGGAAAGATCAGGTTGTGTGACAGTGTATTCCATGGTCAGTCTTCGTAGACTTAGATGGATAGGACACGTTAGGAGGATGGATGATGGTAGAATACCAAAGGACATCTTATTTGCTGAATTACAGACGGGTAGGAGATCTCAGAGTCGGCCTCTACTACGATACAAAGATGTGTGTAAGCGGGACATGATTGATACAGGCATTGATAATGCACATTGGGAGTACGTCGCCGCTGAACGTGTTGCATGGAGGGCAACTATCAGAAATGGAATAAAGACAAAGGAGAAAATGATTGCAGATAAAGCACACACAGAGCGTGAGAGACGTAAGATGGTGCAAAATGGTGGAAATGACCATGTTTTCACATGCACCTACTGTGGGCAAACATTTGCAGCAAAAATAGGCCTTACCAGCCACACTCGCCACCGCCATGGATCGTAGTTATTAATCCTTTTTAAAACACAATGTACCAAACTATCGTCTGTCAAGACGGAAAGGTGCCAATGTATGTGTATAATGTATATATATATATATATATATATATATATATATATATATATATATATATATATATATATATATATATAGAGAGAGAGAGAGAGAGAGAGAGAGAGACTATAGTTTGTTACATTGTACTTCAAAAATGGCATAATAACTACAACCCCTGTGGATATGGTGGTAGTGAATGTGACTCATCAGACCAATTATTTTCTGTTCAGTGCCTGGTGCATTGATTTTACAGCCTGCGATTCGGATTTTGTCCTATCCCTTCCCTCCCTCCCCCTCCCCAGCACCCATTGAAGCAGGCAGACTGTGGCGGACCCCAATTGGCCAGGGGCTGCCCAGCTTGAGGCGGATCAGTGACCCTTGTGGGTGTCTCCCACCGTCACAGACAACCCGTGGCGATTCTGTCCATGCCAACTGACAAGAACTTGTCACTGTTGCCTCTCGCTTTGATTCCGAGACAAGGTAAGACCTGGGATGGAGTTATACCTCTCCATAGTACAAAGCCTGGACTGAATTCTATAGACCATGTGTTGCCCATGCAACATGATCCCTCTTTCGGCCTGCCTAGTTTACCCCAGAGGAAAGGTAATACCGATGAATCTGGAACAAAACAAGCTGAAGATATCAGTCGCTTCACACCACAGTAGTGTCCCCTGCTAGGTGCTATCTGTTGAACCTACACGCATGCATACAGGGCTACGCAACGACCATGCCTATGAAGATCCTAAATGGTTTCCTAAGACATGCGTGGCTCGACACATTGAACATATCACATTTAGTCCAGATTACTTTCATCTGTGTACAGGTTCACTCAGACGTGAAATGCAACCAGCGAGACGATTGTTTAACGAACATGGCGGTGATTGAGGAGCAATGAATTGGGCCAGACATCATCAATGCCATAAGAGATGCAGAAAAACAGATTATTTTAAAGACGCTAGAGAATCTGCTTCCTTGTCCAGAGTGAGGGAGATGGGAGTGAAGTGGGGAGCCACCAGGAGTGAACTTTTTCCAAGGGCACAAGACCTGCAGTTAGCCAACACAGATTTGGTGCGATGAGTCAATGCACGCTGGCGGAGATGTTCAGGAGGAGTTCGGAGCACCTATGGACCTATCCGGAGAGCAATGCTTGCTTGCTTGTGTTCGTTGGCTTGAGCTCCAACGCGAAGTCCTGTATGTCGGATGAAGGCATCCTGTTGTCCAACATCAGTGTGATGTCATACAGGACCTGAGGTTTGCGTGAGTATCCGTTGTCCCATGTCTGGCTTATTGGTGTGCAGACTGGTGGTTCCTCGCCGTACATGCAGACACTCTCCGACTTAATGACGACGAGCTTTACTAATCATTAATCATGTACCTGTTTTGCTGTTGTCCCCAGGTGAAATTATGGATTACCTTCAACGAGCCACCAATTATCACCATAGATGGGTATGGGAATGGCGGCTCGGCGCCAGGACATAAGGACCTAGCCAAAGGACAGTACATAGCTGCCCACAACCTGATCCTGTCCCATGGCAAGGCTTACAGGGTCTACCAGAACGAGTTTAAGTCTACGCAGAAAGGTAGCGGTTTGATGCTTTCTCTTGTGAAATCATTAGTATCTCATCGCATATATTATCATCATTGCTATATTTAATACGTTGAATACTGACCACTCGTGACTGATGTTTTGGGGGTTTGTTTGTTTTTTCCTGCGTTCACTCGCTTTGAATTCAAATGTAGTGCAAGCACGTGTTACTACTTCTAGAGTACTGAACTGATGTTTGATTGGTGTTTGCGTTAATTATTGTAAATTGCTGCTTGAGTTAATTATTGAGATTTGATGTTTGCGTTAATTATTAAGAATTGTTGTTTGAATTGTTAATTGATTTGGAACGGCTTTTTTGTGTTGATTGTCTCATAATAAAATCAAACAGCTATTCCAAAAAACGGAGACATAACTCCTACACCGGTCAGTTGGACTTAAATATTGACTTCTTGTCCTTGACTTCAGGACATAAATTAGAGTTACCTCAGAAGTCGGAGTGGGTTCGCCTGTGGCGAGAGACACTGGTAATAGGGAAAGCTAATTCACACACAAAAATCAGTTCTGTGCACTAGATGTCGTAGGGAGATATGAAAATGAAGACATAAAAATGGAGACATGAAAAGGGAGACGTAAAAAGGGAGATGTAAGAAGGGAGATCTAAGACGGGAGACCTGAGAAAGGAGACACACAAGGGAGACATACAAAGGGAAACATAAAAAAGGAAGATGTACAATTTGAGACATAAAAGGGAGGCGTAAAAGGAAGGCGTAAAAGGAAGACGAAAAGCAGGAGACGTAAGTGGGGAGACTACAAAGGAGACATAAAAAGCGAGACGTAAAAAGGGAGAAGTAAAAAGGGGGAAGTAAAAAGCGAGACGTAAAAGGAGAGAGGTGAAAAGTGAGACATACAAAGATATGTTCATATGCTGTAACAAGCAGAAGCAACATATACTTTACTTCACAAAGATATCAGGACATTTGAAAACCCCACAGATATCACAAATGTATGCACGAAAAGTATGTCAACAAACTCTGAAATAATATAACTATGGCTGGGACGCAGAGGTGTTTCCAAGGCACCAGGGCCGGGTTATATACTGGCCAAGACCTATTGACGCGTCCTCGTCGAGCGTCCTGGGCAACAGGTCCCTTCGGGGTCCTGGCTAAAGTCAGTAGGATCGCCGATTCCTCCGAATTCGGAGAGTGTCTGCCTGTACGGCGAGGAACCACCAGTCTGTACACCAATAAGCCAGACATGGGACAACGGATACTCACGCAAACCTCAGGTCCTGTATGACATCACACTGATGTTGGACAACAGGATGCCTTCATCCGACATACAGGACTTCGCGTTGGAGCTCAAGCCAACGAACACAAGCCAGCAAGCATAACTATGGGTAAACAGGTTACCGAAAAACATCACTCACGCCTCACAATGATTCGGGTGAATGTACAGAAAACCAGGTAAGTGTAGTAATTGTAGACAACACACCATCTGATAGTAGTATGAACAAATGGGTAACATCTGAAATTATGGGGTTGACTGCCACGTAAAGCATATGCGACTAACTTTAACTCTAGTCTTATGATTCTAAAGCCCAAACGGCACTAGCTATGTGATTTGGTTAATTGCACGCCGGCCGTCTTTATTTCCCAAGACTATGCAACGTGCATTTGGTTTCTTGTGATCGTGTTCTGTTGTAGCCAATGAGCATCGCTTCCGGGTCGGTTATTGCCAGGTACGGAATAAACAGCCCATGCCAAACGAGATAATTCGTTGCCCTAGTTCAATAATCGACCAACATGCATTGTTCACAGGTCAGGTTGGGATCTCTATCAACCAGGGCTGGCCCGAACCCAAAGACCCACTGAACCCAGCTGATGTTGCTGCTTCTGAGAGGAGCATTAGTTTCTACGGTGATTGGTTTCTCCACCCAATCTTGATCAACGGAGACTACCCCGAAGTTAGTGTTCCATTTAATAAAATATATGTTTTAAACCATCATCATCATCATCGCATGAGCATCATCATTGTTATCATCATCATCACTATCCTCATCATCATCACTATTATCTTCACAAGTATACTTTTGAACGACACATGTATAGTATAGTTCTTAAAGATACATTTATAGTTCTCACAGACACATGTGCAACTATGATATACACATTTATAGCTACGATAGACACATTTATAGCTATGATAGACAGATTTATAGTTAGGACAGGTACATTTTTAGTTGTGATGGACACATGTATAGTTATCATAGACACGTTTATAGCTATGACAGACACATTTATAGTTATATTAGAAGATTTATAACTATGATAGATACATTTATAGTTCTGATAGCCACATTTATAACTATGATAGACACATTTATAGTTCTGATGGACACATTTATAACTATTATATACGCATTTATAGTTCTGACCGACACATTTATAACTATGATAGCCACATTTTAGTTAGGACAGACACATTTATAGTTATGATAGAACATTTATAAATATGCTAGACCCATTTATAGCTCTAATAGACACATGTACAGCTATTATAGACACATTTATAGATCCGATAGAGACACGTAAACCAGGCAACGTGCGCATACTATACCAAGTAGAGAAATGTTACAACTTGATTTCGGAAGCAAAAAGTATGAATTTAGATATTCTAGGTGTAACGGAAATAAGATAGACAGACGCTGGTTATACAGGGAGAGACGATTATATATTCATTAACTCGGGAGGAGATCACCACTAGAGAGGAATATTTATTTTAGAAAACAGAAATTTTGTGAACATATTAGTGGATTCTGGAATCATAAAGATATAATGATACTGCTCAAAATTAAGGTAAGACCTTTCGACAAAGTAAATCCACATTCATATGCTCCAATACCTTATTATAGCGATATATACTATGCAGAGGTTCTAGCAAATGCAGAGATTCTATAAAAAGGCTGGGAAGTAAAAGAGAGTTGATAAAAGAAACAGAAAAGAGGCAAGTGAAATATTTCGGACACGTTATAATAACCATACTGGAGGGTAAGGCTGAAAGCAAGTGAACAAGAGGTAGACAACGAACAAATGTGGTAAGATAACATCAAGAGATGGACGAACAGCAATCTGACAGAATGTACAGTAAGTGCGAGAAACAAGTGTTGAAGATCCAATGCAGTCAACCTTCATTATGGAGACGACACCTGATTGATTGAAAACAGACAAGCGCACTAATCACTATACCACCACTCAACAGTAGTAAAATTACACATGTCATGATTCATATACACGACGATTAATCGATCACGCATGTCATGATTCGTGTACACGATGATTAATCGAGTACACATAGTACCTTAGTTAGTTAGTTAGTTAGTTAGTTAGTTAGTTAGTTAGTTAGTTAGTTAGTTAGTTAGTTAGTTAGCTAGCTATCTTAGTTAGCTATCTTAATTAGTTAGCTATCTTAGTTAGTTAGTTAGTTAGTTAGTTAGTTAGTTAGTTAGTCGCGGTTCCAACTTCACGACAAACGATCGCTCCATTATGCTCCGTTCCTGTGCCAGTGAATCACACAAAGAAGACTGTTCAGTTTATGGAATTCTGTTCTTGCCGTGTCTGCTGGAGCGGCAGCGATACAAACAGTAAACCATACTTTCTGTAACCTTGAACACAGAATGATATGGTTATGTTTCAGAATAGCGACCTTGTATCAATCTTTGTGCAATCTATTATGTACTTGCAGGTGATGAAACGAAGGATCGCGGCAAACAGTTTAGCCCAAGGCTTGCCTGAGAGTCGCCTTCCTGCCTTCACAGATGATGAGAAAGAGCTCCTTAATGGTACAGTTAAATGTGATGAATGTGCTTTAGGCCAAAATGATGTCGACTAGTGGTAGAAGAGTTTCCAAAATGATCTAATGTCATTGGTCAGTCGAGACTGAGATCTGAGAGAAAAATTAAACAATTATGTACAGCTGCATATTCAGGACATATTTCAATCAATATGACAATAATGTATGTTCACTATAGTAGTAAGTAAAATAAGTTTCAGCAAATATGACAATAATGTATATTCACTATAGTAGGAAGTAAAAGGAAAAGTAAAGAACACCTTTCAATGTCCTACAGCAAGCTGGGTATATGGTGCTAGCTCTATATTTAGACCAGACGGCACACCATGGGTAATGTGAAACATGTGGCGCCGGGCTCATGTACATCACATGAACATACACACATAGTGTGGTGAGAAAGGTGAAGACGGTCATGCTTTGGGCAGAGCGGCACAGAGTACTAGAGAGAATCTGTTCGATCCCCCCTCCCTCAGGACATGCTGGTGTGGTTGGAAACAAGCAGTCGGAGAGATTGGCTGGGGCAGCACCCCTACTGCTGCGTGGTAAGGCAGATGTAGTAGTGGCCCCTTGGGAATTGTATGTACAGTGCAGATGAACAGATAAATCATCGCGGTTTGGTGAGAATGGTGCTGCAGGGAGTGCTCAGGGGATCTGGCCGACACTCAAAACCCCGAGGAAAGGTCAGACGGACACATGATCAGACTGTAAATGGTACCGTTAGTATTGGTACCGTTAGTATCTTTTCTCTTATCATAACACACATCTATTATCTTATCATAACACATCTATTCGGGAGTCTCTGTGGCGAAGTGGCCAAGCCGTTTGACTCGTGCTCCGAAGGTCGTGGGTTCGATTCCGGGCCGCGTCCTTCGGTTTACGAGTTAAATGTTTCGGAGACTCCCGTGGGTCGTCGCTAAAAGCTACGGAGTTCGTGCTTTGTGCGACGCTTTCCGTGCTGCGGAAAGAGACCGAGCCATATGGGATAAAACCCGGTGCAATGAAGTCGATCCTGTCGACTTTTAAACGACCTTTAAGCGACACATCTATTCTCTTATCATAACACACATCTATTCTCTTATCATAACACACATCTATTCTCTTATCATAACACACATCTATTCTCTTATCATAACAAACACATCTATTTTCTGATCTTCCCAGGCACCCTGGATTTCCTCGGTTCCAACATTTATGGTGGAGACCTGGAGAGCGACGACCCCCAGGCCCCATCAAACCCACCCAGCTATTACAATGACAAGGCAACTAAGGGAGAGTTCGACCCACATTGGGTTCAGTAAGTTGTGGTTGCATCCTTTGAGAACATATACCAGGTTGACTTTAAGAAGTCTTATTACTGGCACGTGAAACAGCATAGTGTTTCCATATAAAATAATATTTTGTAAAGTCAACTCTCTACAGAGTAATCAGAGTGTGTCCTGCCGACAGGCGTCGGCTTTCATGTCTCTCCACAGATCTCGTCCTTTGTGTTCTGGATAAAAGCTGCTGAATGTATTCTTTCATGCCACCACATTAGTCCATTCAGCATCATTTCTCTTGCTTTGCCTCTGCCTCTTTTCCCACTGATCTTTAGAGGTGTCGCGATATTCTCCAATGCCTCTTTTCTCATCACGTGATAAAATAATGCTGTTTGTTTCTTCCGTACTGTTGAAAATAATGGTGTAGTTTCATTGGCCTCTTTCAAACATTCAAATAATGTAATTCACTCAGTGAATCTAAACACATAAGCCACAAATAGAAGAAACAGAAGCCACAAATAGAAGAAACAGAAGCCACAAATAGAAGAAACAGAAGCCGCAAATAGAAGAAACAGAAGCCACAAATAGAAGAAACAGAAGCCACAAATAGAAGAAACAGAAGCCACAAATAGAAGAAACAGCAACCACAAATAGAAGAAACAGCAACCACAAATAGAAGAAACAGCAACCACAAATAGAAGAAACAGCAACCACAAATAGAAGAAACAGAAGCCCCGCAATGAAACGAATATTTATTTGTGTATACATTCGAGTATAGGCGGTTTCAGCCGGTGTAATGCAGACAGAAAGAGTTTGTGCCACATTTGAAATTGCCATGATGCCAGGGTTCTGTTTGTGTCTGTTAGGGTGCTGTTTGATTACCCTTCTCTCTGGCATGGAGTGTTTTTACTACTGCCGACAATCTTCTTGTTAGTCACCGTGATATTTGTATCTATTATCTGGCAAAGAGCATATGATATATACATGCCAAGGTGCTTATCGTGGTGGACTAATAATTACACTCCATAGGGCTCGTAGTTATAATATATATATTATGTTACACACAGTGAACAACAAGGGTTAGAATTAAATTGTAAAAAGACACAGATTATGGTCATCACTAAGAAGAACGAAATACCACAGTGTAATATACAAGTAAATGGGAATATTCTTCAACAAGTGAATAGGTACAATTACCTCGGAACAGTAATAACATCTGATGGGAGATGCCTTGAAGAGATTAGAACAAGAATCGCCATGGCAAAAGTAGCCTTTAGCAAGATGAAAAACATACTGACCAATAAAAAGATGTCAATTGAAATGAGAAAAAGAGTGTTGAGATGCTACATAGAACCTGTACTTTTATATGGATGTGAAGCTTGGACAATGAGCAGCCAGGCTGAAAAACATCTGATGGCTGTAGAAATGTGGTTTCTGAGGAAAATGCAAAGAATACCATGGACAGCCAGAAAGACCAATGAACAAGTCCTTCAAGAAACAAATGAAGATCGTAAACTGATCAGAGACATTAGACGTAGACAGTCACAATTTTTTGGGCATGTTATGAGAAGAAATGATTTGGAGAACTTGGTGACAACTGGTAAGATCGAGGGGAACAGACCAAGGGGAAGACCTAGAAACAAGTATCTGGATGGCTTGGCCTTGTGGCATGGTCGAGACAGAAACACGGAACTGATCCACGACTCTGTTGATCGAGTGAGATGGCAGAACATGACCGCCCACGCTTACCGGCATGGCACATGATGGATGGATGGATATATATATATATATATATATTCTTCGAGCCTGTGACGACTGTATACCTTCTCTTTCACTTGCATTTCTGTTGTCCACGGCTGATTCCTAATTAACTTGCTTTAGTATCACCCTTTACCCCTTCTTTGAATATGTATCTTTACATGCACATTCCGTGACGATTAACACCACTTCAATAATGAATTCTTATGACACAACCTTGTATTATCGTCTCTTTAAAACAAATCACATTATCGTCTGATCAATGTCAATCAACGCGACTAAAACTTCAAACAACAATACTTGCAATCGACATCTACAGTCCAAATCTGTCGCTCAATCTCACAGATGACGTCGGCATTCAACCGCTGTTTCACAAACGTGGCCGGAAGATGAGATTCTGCCATTCGCCATCTTCAGTCCGACCCCAAACTCGGTCCAGGCGTGAATGACTCTTCCAGGAGACGTCGTCCCCTGCTCAGCGACGCACCTTGCTGCCCTCGTGCAAGGTGCAACTCTCTACTTACTCGATCTTTACGCCGAACTGCGTGAAGCTCTGACCTGTATGCAGTAAGTGTCCCATGACCTAACCTGAATCTGGCACATGGGTATCAAATGCTCCACAATCGAACAATACCTGTGATTGTGTGTTTTAATTGTTTCAGCCTAAGCACAGGGTGTCTTTTAATGACTGTGCTTTACAGAGGGTGAATACAAATCTTGGACCGGCAATATTGTCAAACACTGCACAGTCATTAAAAATACACCCTATGTTATTCATTTATTCACTTCATATGATGTATAACTCTGCAGTATGTACCTGGCGAGATGCAGCGAGATATGCCAGGCAATAAATCGTGCAACATATTATATGTATCTTCTGTGTTTAGAATCTTTCAGACAATTGATTCAACATTGGCAGTTATTGTCTGTGTGACGAGTGTGTCAGTGGGAGAGTCCATAACGCGTCTGCAATAATTTAATGCATAAATGCAGAACTTTTGCTTGTTTTAAATTCTGTTGAGAATTGCCCATCCATGTTTTCCTTTTCAGATCTGCCTCGTCTTGGCTGAGAGTGAGCCCGTTCGCAATCCGTAAAGTGATGAACTTGTTCAAGTATAAGTACAATAACATCCCGGTCTACATCACGGAAAACGGCATCAGTGATGCCAACGCCACCCTCCTGGACTGGCATCGCATCCACTACTACCGCCTGTACATCAGCGAGCTGCTCAAAGGTCGGGGGGATGCCTGTTCGTCCGGGTATCGGGAGTGTTGTCTGTGTGTGTGTGTGGGGGGGGGAGGAGTGGGGGTTTGGGTGTGGGTGGGTGGGTGTGGTTGTGGGTGTGTGTATATGTGTGTGTGTGTGTGCGTGCGTGCGTGCGTGGCAGAGAGTAGCACATTCATAGTTAGTTAGTGGTTGGTTGTGTCATAGTGTAGAAAGAAGTAATAAAGTCGAAGGTTGAATAAAAGTTTGTTTATTTGCGTAAGATGACAAGCCGTGTCTGCCTTGCTGGAATATCGGATGTTGACTGCCCTTCACAACAACAATACGTCACGATTGAGCATCTCTCTCCGCTTTCACTCATAATGCTCAATCGTGCTGTATCTCTAATTCCCCACTAGATCCTAATTATAACCCAAACTACACATACTGTTACAGTTGGTTGGTTGGTTGGTTGATCAGTGAGTTGCTTGGTTGCTTGCTTGGTTGGTTGATTGATTGGTTGGTTAGTTAGTGGGCTGGTTGGCTGGTTGATTGATTAATTAGATGGTAAGTTGGTTGGTTAGATGGATGGTTGGTTGGCTGAGTTTGTTGATTAGATGGATAGTTGGTTGGCTGGTTGATTGTTTAGTTAGTTGGAGAGATGGATGGTTTGTTGGATAGGTGATTGATATAGTTAGTTGGTTGGTTGGTTAGATAGATGGTTGGTTGGCTGGTTGATTAGTTCGTCTTCTTCTTCTTCTTCTTCTTCTTCTTCTTCTTCTTCTTCTTCTTCTTCTTCTTCTTCTTCTTCTTCTTCTTCGAACAGACAGACAGACAGACAGACAGACAGACAGACAGACAGACAGACAGACAGACAGACACACAGACAGACAGACAGACAGACAGACAGACAGACATAAACTGATAGTTACATTGCCATCTCCTATCGTCCTCTGACATTGTCTCACTGACCCTGAGCTCTGACAATGTCTCACTGACCCTGAACTCTGACATTGTCTCACTGACCCTGAACTCTGACATTGCCTCACTGACCTTGAACTCTGACATTGTTTCACTGACCCTGAACTCTGACATTGTCTCACTGACCCTGAACTCTGACATTGTCTCACTGACCCTGAACTCTGACATTGTCTCACTGACCCTGAACTCTGACATTGTCTCACTGACCCTGAACTCTGACATTGCCTCACTGACTCTGAACTCTGACATTGCCTCACTGACTCTGAACTCTGACATTGCCTCACTGACCCTGAACTCTGACATGTTACCTTGCAGCAATCAAGCTGGACGGTTGCAATGTCAAAGGTTACAATGCCTGGTCACTGATGGACAACCTGGAGTGGAATGTGGCCTATGATCAAAGATTTGGTCTCCACTATGTCAACTTCAGTGATCCTGATCGGCCAAGAACACCCAAGGCATCCGCCGTGTGGTACAAGACATTGATCGCGGATGGAGGGTAAATATACCGAGGATCTGTCGACAGATGGTTTATTTTCTTTGATCCGTGTATGGCATGCCGCAATGGCCTCTTTATACCGTTATTGTGTTTTGTAAACGTGTGCCACGCTTCGTGTGTTTATATTATTTACGTTCAACCAGCTTTACTGCAGTTGTAACCAATTTTATTTATATTAGGCTTTCGGCTTCCATACAGCTGTCGTTGATCTGTTATTTGAGAGTAGGTTCAGTGTTGCTGATTCGTTGTTTGATAGAATATTCACTGTCATTGGTCCGTTGTTGATGGAATAGTCACTGTCATTGGTCCGTTGTTGATGGAATAGTCACTGTCATTGGTCCGTTGTTGATGAAATAGTCACTGTCTTTGATCCGTTGTTTGATAGAATATTCACTGTCTTTGATCCGTTGTTTGACATAATATGCACTGTCTTTGATCCGTTGTTTGACAATAGGTGCAATGTCTTTAAGAGTTACATTTTAATTATTGTGCCCATGCAATTGTCAACATAACGTTCTACCATTACGCCATCGTGCCCGCCTATTCCCGCCTATTGGAGATAAGAAGAACAAATATTAATTTTGAAAACGTATTTACTTTTCTTCACAAATGAGTATAGTAACTATATGAACATGTTTCTTGTACAGATTCAAACACGGTTACACACAGAAGGGAGGCTGGGGAACAGCTGTGCAGCTGACCGATGACTTCCTCTATGGCAAGTTCCCTGAAGACTTCAGTTGGGGTCTGGCCACTGCTTCCTACCAGGTTGAAGGCGCTTGGAATGAGGATGGTAATACACTTAATCACTATTTCTTGGTAGTTCTTAACCTCGCTTCCAACTTCACGACAAAGGGTCATCCCTCTCCCCTGTGAAAAGTGGAACAGACATCAGCCCCGACAAACCAACAGCACGCAGAGGCATACATACATAAGGTCGCTGACAGAATGCCAACGCAACAATCTGCCACTAAAATACAGTTCATCTTTGATGGAAACGGCAGTTGCACACGCATAAAACAAAACCTGCTAATTAAGCAACTGGCCGTCCCCCGTTTTTATGAACATGCATTTCACAATACAAACCGCCACGGACAGATGTAAAAACATTTGACACGAAATCCAACAGCTTTACAGTGTCGCCACACGCACTTAACTCAGTAGCTGGTCGACGAAACCATGTACTACCAGTCCAACATGATGCGCATGCAAACCGTAGCCATAAGCAAAATCACCCAGGGGCCATACTAGATCAACAGTCTATCCGCCCTATTGAACCCCCATTATTTCTTGTGTCTGTGTACTTCTCCTGTCTATCTCTTTCTTTCTCTAAACGTTGAAATATGAATTGTTTACGTCTGGTTTAAGTTTACATAATTCATTTTGTAATGTTTGCTTATTTTTTTTTTTTTTTTTTTTTTAATGTAAATGCAATATTCATGATAATTGATGTGCGAAAGATGAGTGGTTGCAGGGTTCGAATGTAAGTCAAGCCTGGGTGTTCAGTTTGTGACCATTTTAAAATAAAGCTTGTTCGTTCGTTCATTCGTTCGTTCGTTCGTTCGTTCGTTCATTCGTTCTATCTGTATGTCTAGCTGTGTCTTTATGTCTGCCTCACCTCTCTGTCTTTCTGTGTGTACCTGTCTCTTGCTGTCTGTTTCTGCGTCTGTCTCTCTTTATCTTATTCTGTTTCTGTGTTTTTCGGCCTATGTACCTTCTGCCTCTATATGTAGCTCTCTGTCTGTGAGTGTCTCTGTCTGCCTACCACCTGCCTCTCCCGATATGTATATCTATTGTATCTAGCCGTATCTCTCTGTCTCCCCATCTCCTGCCTCTCTTTATGTGTAATTCTATTGTATCTATGTGATCTCTCCGTCTCCATACCCATTCTCTGTCTGTTTCTCTCTCTCTCTCTCTCCCTCTCTCTCTCTCTCCTCTCTCTTTCTCTCTCCTCTCTCTCCCCCCTCTCTCTCTCTCCATGTCTATGTATTGTATCTCTTCATGTCTGTCTGTCTGTCTGTCTGTCTGTCTGTCTGTCTGTCTGTCTGTCTGTCTGTCTGTCTGTCTTCTCTACATTTGTCTCTCCATCTGTGATTTTACAAACTGCTGTAATAAAACAAATCTATATTTTATTTTTAAATCACAGGTAAAGGGCCCAGTATCTGGGACAACTTCACACACATCCCAGGTCACATAGAGAATGACGACAACGGAGATGTTGCCTGCGACAGCTACCACAAGTTGGATGAGGACATCCAGTTGATTCAGGACACGGGGGTAAGTAGATTATAGATGCAGGACAATGGGGTCAGTAGATTATTGATGCGGGTCATGGGGGTAAATAAATTATAGATGTAGGACTTCGGGGGTAAGTAGATTATAATTTTAAGACATGGGGTAAGTAGATTATAGATTCAAGACACGGGGGTAAGTAGAATGTAGATGCAGGACATGAGGGGAAGTAGATTATAGATTCATGGCATAGAGATAAATATATTATAGATTCACAACTTGGGGTTAAGTACATTATAGACTAAGACCAAGAGGGTAAGTATATTATAGATTCCTGACATGAGGGTAAGTATATTATAGATTCCTGACATGAGGGTAAGTATATTATAGATTCCTGACGTGAGGGTAAGTATATTATAGATTCCTGACATGAGGGTAAGTATATTATAGATTCCTGACATGAGGGTAAGTACATTATAGATTCCTGACATGAGGGTAAGTACATTATAGATTCCTGACATGAGGGTAAGTACATTATAGATTCCTGACATGAGGGTAAGTACATTATAGATTCCTGACATGAGGGTAAGTACATTATAGATTCCTGACATGAGGGTAAGTACATTATAGATTCCTGACATGAGGGTAAGTACATTATAGATTCCTGACATGAGGGTAAGTATATTATAGATTCACAATTTGGGGTTATGTAGACTATAGATTCAGGGCATGGGGGTAAGTAGATTATAGATTGAGGACATGGGGGTAAGTACAAGGGGTATGTAGATTACAGATTCCGGACATAGGCGTAAGTAGACTATATATTCACTACATGTAGGTTAGTTGAATATAGATTTAGACCAATGGTAAGTAGATTATAGATTCAGAGCATGAGTGTAAGCAGATTATAGATGCAGGACATAATGGTAAGTAGATTATAGAATTATAACATTGGGGTATGTAGATTACAGAATTAGGACATGGATAAATAAATTACAGTTTAGTTATAGACTCTCTTGACACGGGAGAATGTTCAAGTAGCACAGAAAACATGATGAAAAGAACATTCTAAAATAAAGACAGGGCAGAACATGCATGCTTCATTAAGACCTCACAGAAAGATCATCTAAGATTTTGAAGATGGTAATACGTAGAGGCTTCAAATGAAAATCTTCAAAAAGTGATAGAAATTAAATAACCATGCCATTGTATCGTAACCTGCCAATATTGTTGTTAAAGATGGCAAATGTGTTAAGCACTTGACATCACAGTGCAGATGAACACGGTGACGTCGTTAGGACAGTTTGAACATGGCCGCCCCACTTTTGACATGCACCAAAGAGGAGCAGCGTTCTGTTATCCGTTGTCTGATCAGTGAAGGGGTGAAACCTATAGAAATTCATCGGCCAATGAAGGTCCAGTATGGGGATGCATGCCTGTCAATCCAGCAAGTTTATGACAGCAGTAGGAAGAAGAAGAAGAAGGATTGGGGCAACGTAGTGTCTAGACCCTCGCCTGCCTGCCCGTTATTCATGGGTTCGAATCTCATCGAGGCAGATTCAAATTTTTCAAATTGACTCCTGCTCCAGTGTCGACTCAGCCTAAAATTGGTACCACCTATTTTCTTGGAAAGTAAATGCGACAGGCGTAATACTGACCCCATCACCCCTAGAGTTCCGATTGGTCTATTCAAATGTGAGTCCAGCACCCCTAGAGTTCCCATTGGTCTATTCAAATGTGAGTCCACCACCTCTAGAGTTCCGATTGGTTTATTCAAATGTGAGTCCACCACCTCTAGAGTTCCGATTGGTCCATTTAAATGTGAGTCCACCACCTCTAGAGTTCCGATTTGTTTATTCAAATGTGAGTCCACCACCCCTAGAGTTCCGATTGGTCTATACAAATGTGGGACGGCACCATATGTCCAATGCAGGTAAGGCGTGTGTAGGAGACCTTAACACACTTTGATTATTGGCACCTGGTCGTCTGGACATACCATAGTTTGTTAACTTGTGCTTTAAAAAGGGCATATACCTCTCCATAGCGCAAAGCTGAGCTGAGTTGTAGAGACCATGTGTTGCCTATGCAGCATGATGCCTCTCTCGGTCTGTCTAGTTTACTCCAGAGGAAAGGTAGCACGAATACATCTATATCACGGCAACGTGCAGAAACTGCCGGATCAGCAACTCCACCTGTCGGAGCTTCGACCCCAGACCTGTTGCCGACCAAGACTTAGGGCCTCAATTATTTTACATACTAACTAATTGTGGGAGTTTCGTTAACGAAGTGGTTAAACCGCCTGCCTCGGGCTCTGGAGGCTGTGGGTTCAATTCACGAGGGTAAACTTTCTCGGAGACTTCTGGGGGTCGTCGATGGAGCTACGGAGCTCGTGCTGTGTGCGAGGTTTTTGGCAGACTGGCCTGCGGAAAGAGACCGAGCTATATGGGATCATACCTGGTGCAACAAAATTGATCCGCTTGCAATTATAATCATTTTAATCCCTTTTAAATACTTTTAATCCCCTTTTAAACATCTTTAATCCTTTTTAAAACCCTTTTAAACCCCCTTTCAATCTTTTAAAACCATTTTAATCCCTCTTAAACCCTTTAAATCCCCTTTAAATCCTTTTTAATCCCTTTTAAAACCCTTTTAACTCATCTTAAATTCTTGTTAATCTCCCTTTAAACCCTTGTTAATCCCCTTTTAAACCATTTTAAATAATTGAATCTCTACGTGTGTCCCCCTTACTGTCACTCTGGTTGTCTTGTACAAGTATCTTGCTCCCATGCTTCACAGGAACTACCATCCTAGACCAGTAGCCCACCAAGGCTTAGGGCATCACTTTATTTACTAAATAACTGCATCTCTACATTTGTCAATGTGACCCCCGTTTGATGTCATTGTACACCTTGGTTGACTTGTACAAGTGTTCTGCTCCGATGATACACAGAAGCTTTAATTAAAACTGACCATTGTACTCTGATGCTGCTGTTGACAGCGATGTCCTGTAAAAAAGGATATACGAATATAAAAAAAAAAAAATTGTACTCTGATGTTCTTGACCAGATGACCCACTACCGGTTCTCCATCGCCTGGTCGAGGGTGCTACCAAACGGAACTCTGCCCTCAAACAAAGCTGGCATTGATTACTACAACAGACTTCTAGACAAGCTCATCGCCATAGGTACAGTTTCAGGAGAGACAGAGCATTCATGTGTCCTCTGTGTTTCAGTTATGCATTGTTTGTTCATATTCACATCACTGTTTGTTGTTCAAATCCATATCGCTATTTGTTCAAATCCCCTGAACTGTTTCCTCACATTCACATCACTGTCATAACTGT
This sequence comes from Cepaea hortensis, assembly GCA_963921405.1. NCBI lineage: Eukaryota > Metazoa > Mollusca > Gastropoda > Stylommatophora > Helicidae > Cepaea > Cepaea hortensis. The sequence goes on along the minus strand of OY992889.1, from coordinate 98,204,174 downwards.
AAGTCAAATTATTGTTTTTAAATTTCTGTTTTTTAATTTCATGGGAATGTTTTCTCCACTGACCATAGAAAAGGATAATACCGAAACAAGTCAGCGAAACAACCTATAGCGAGTGAAAAAACATGAAGAACAACAGGTGTACGGAGCCAAACGTTTCGACGTCCAAATTAATCTACACAAATGCAGTATGTCACTGAGTGAAGGGCGTTCTATTTACGGGAACATGTCTTTGACCAAGGACGTCAGACACCGAGTCTTGTGATGTTTATTATGCGTATACTAGTTGTTGGAGGTCAGTCGTAACTGCATACACATGTTAGAAAGGCAATAGTTGGTAGAATGATTAGACACCTATTGGCAATTAAGTGCTAGAGAGACGCTGATTGGTAGATTGTGGGGGAACTCACAGACAGCTTAAGTTTTAGCAAGACGTTCGTTTGTTGAATGCGGGACAACTGAGAGCTAAGAGGACCAATGATATTGTTATACCACATATATATTGACAACAGTAGATGCTGGTCCAAGTGAGAACCAGAAAAAGGTAAACTGGTCACTTTATGAGATGATGAGAGCAGACGGAGAGAGAGAGGGACGGAGATAGTGAGAGGACGGAGAAAGGGAGGTAGCACGATAGGAGTAAGGGTGGGAGGAGGGAGAGAGATGGGCGAGAGAGAGGGAAGGAAGTGAAAGGAGAGATGAAGGGATGGAGGAAATTTGAAAGAAAGAGGGAGAAAGGTGGAGGTTGAGAAAGTGGAGGGAATGAGATAAAGGGGAGGGAGAGAGATAGAGAGGTGGAGGGTGAAATGGGAGAGAAGGGGAAAGGAATGAGTGAGACAGACAGACAGACAGACAGACAGACAGACAGACAGACAGACAGACAGACAGACAGACAGACAGACAGACAGACGGACAGACAGACAGACAGACAGAAAGACGGACAGACGGACGGACGGACGGACGGACAGACAGACAGACAGACAGACAGACAGACAGACAGACAGACAGACAGACAGACAGACAGAGTTACAAGGTATATAACATGGGAACAACCAGGCTGGAGCTACCACACAAACCACACACCTCTCACACAGACAACAGTCAAGGACTGTTTCCACACGACTTGACCCACTCTGTACATATGGTGGTGCAAACCGCACTCGAGTGGTCATATGGTCAATATCACGCCGGTCATTTCACCATCCAAGGAACTTTCCTGGTCCTCGTTCTGGGATGGGTCGACCCAGGTGAATGTAACACGTCCGCCGGCGTGGGGTTCGAACACATAACTACCGCACCGGCAGGCAATCGTGCTAGCGACTGTGCGACCGCGGATGCTTCTGATTATGGTACTATGTTTGTGGGAAATTAACAACGGCTCGTCACAACCTGTCTCGTTGTTTTGTGTCCTGGCGTGTGATAGCATAGTCTCGGTGTTTCTGTCGTATCATGTGGCAGTACATCATCCCCAGGTGTGAAGCCAATGGTGACCATCTACCACTGGGATCTGCCTCAAGGCTTGCAGGACCTCGGCGGATGGTACAACCCTGCCGTGGTACAGTGGTACAAGGACTTTGCTGAGCTCTGCTTCACTGAATTTGGCAGCAAGGTGAGTGTCCTTCTCAATGTCCTGTGGCACTTCCTTCTGTATGATCTTTTTTTCGCAAATCCTATTACAGAACATCGCTGTCAACACCAGCATTTTACCACTGTTGTTGATTTCTTGACAAGATTACGCTTAGTAGTTTGCCATTGCTCTTTGAGCGGACAGCTCACTTATCCTTAAGTAACGGACGCGGCGAGAACCGCTATCGATTCTCGCACAGCTGCGTTTGCTCACGTGGATAAACGGGATTTCGGAGAAAGTCGTTAACATCTAGGCCAGGGAGACCGGTTCTGTATGATCATTAGCAGCTGATCAAATTGTTCGGGTTTTTGGTTGTCAAGTTGTCATGTCCCATTTAACATCGTGTAGCATGCTATTTGCAGAACGTTGCTCTCATTCTGTCTGCCAAAAAGTGTCTCGATCTTCTGTAAGTTCCCATGCCCAATGTATTCTCATGCACACGGTGTCTTTGGTGTCCTGTGTCCACATTCAGGCTGGGCGATTGTCATCTGTCGTCCCTGGGGGGAAGTGGAATCAACAAGCACTCTTTTTAAATTCCCTTTCCTCAGCTTGGGCTTCTGCCGGACGTTTCTCTACACACCCCCTGTCAGTCTCTGGATCACTATCTCTCTCACTTCCTACCATAAGACAATATCCTTTCTCACATTCCTCCAGAACATATCACACCAACACTGGCTTCGAACAAAATGATAAAACATTTAATGCAGAAAAGTGTCACGCGTGTGTGTGCAATGTATGTGTGTGGAGATATGTGGTGTAGTCTATCGTGAATGTGAGATATACTCAGGTAGTTCAGGATCAGAGTCAACTTTCATCATCGAGCTCCGGCCATACCACTGCACAACATTACAAGATCAGAAGGAGCTCACCCGATGATGTGTCTCTCCGGCCGATTGTTGACTTCTTCCTGTATATCTTGGATAGTTTGGATGTCTGGTCACCAATGGGTGATTTAGTTAGTTACCGTCCCTTAGATCGACACAGACGGTGAACATGTATCTAATATATTCCAGTGATGAAAGAACACAAACACTGATCCAATAACATCTCTACTAAACACTGCTGTCAGTCAATCTATGAAATGTTTCATGTCATTAGGGAAAATGTTGTTTAGTTATAGTCTTCCCCTTTTTATACTTCTTATGGTAACTATCATAGTTACTAATTCCGTTGTTGTTTGGAATACAGCCACTGATCAGTTTCTCTTCCCGCGATTCACTATATATACTCAAATGAAATCAGGAAGTGTTGGATCTTCTTTGAGGAACAGGGTTCAAGTGTTGAGGTCAGTTAGCACTGCACAAGGGTATTGCCATTTTCCTCGTCTCTGAGTGGTAGGTAAATTCTCTGTTCTAGTGGAACCTGTCGAAGAGAGAACACCCGGTGATAACAACCCGACTCAGACCCATTATATGTGAGTGTAGGCCGAAGGCCGTACTCAGACTTTAATATCTAGATCCTCATAGAACCACTCTGGTTAAAGACAGAGAAGTTCATCACATTACCTGAGACGTGGTAAGAAACGGAATGACCAAAGGGAAGCGAAGACACCCCAGTAGACACCCTTCCGGAAAATCCCACCATTGACCTTCCCTTTACCCCCCCCCCCCCCACACTTCCAATCTCCCTAAATATCATCCCACTACATTAGTCTTAACCTGCTGAGTTAAACAATATATTACTTGACCTAGTTTAATCTATGCATCAGCCTACTGTTGCCGACGCTCCTATAATAAGTTCACACAACGCAACCTTACTACACTCGATTCCTAAACTCTATCAAGTAGGTACCTTATGTAAATTCTTCCAAGTCAGAATCGAAATCACAACTTCACATTAAGGAAAAAATGTCCGTCGCTGTTCACAACATTAGACACCGTGATTTCTTTTCATATTTTGAAATGGAACAACTCCACCCTCCTTTTTGTTTCAAACCATCCTGCACACTGCTCCCAATTTAGTTATTTTTCAGACAGCCTAGAATGTTGTCTGAGTGACGTCACTGACTTGGCTGGCAACCAAGTTAAGACGGTGTTTTCTCTCTCATCTTGAGATCCGGGTAAAACAACATGCTGACGAGTCTCCTTTGATACCAGGGAAATCTCAGAGAATCCTGGCTGTGTTTGATCTGATGAAACACCCCCCCCCCCCCCCATCACAACAAAAAGTTGCAGCGGTCTAGACGGACTGTCTCTGACCTTTCATCATTCTGGTCGACTACCTCCAGTAATTCCGTGACAGCGATCCCTGACACGTCATCCAGGACCCACGCCTTTCATTATGTGATCCACAATTAAGTGATGTCTGTGGTTTTGGAGGTTGGTGATCGCAGGTTCACGATTCCTCGACATATCGATAGTTCGAATTCAGCCTTGGGCGATTTGGAAGCAGGCAGCCTTGCGTTGATTTCCATGGTGTGGTCGTCGGTCGTTCAGAAAGTGATTGCTAACTACAGAAATAACTATTGCCTAGTAGATCACTAATAGCTGAGGTTGATTGCAACGTAGTATGAAGGACACACAACTGACTTTAGCTGTGTTATATATAACACGTCACATGAATAGTTGACTGGTTGAAACTCCTCTGCAAGACTCCGAAGTCCGGCGTAATGACTTTCCGGCTATTCCTGATAAGCGTTTGTATCTTACCGACAGTCTTAAGTGCAGGAGACCCTAGCATATGATACCACAGTATGTGGTCTGAGGATGGGAGTGGAGGCCGTCACCGCGGCGTTCCTCGTTGGCTGAGGGGGGGGGGGGGATAGACGACACAGACATGTCGTGATTTTTGCGGACTCGCGGGGTGTGCTGGCGGGGTGGGGACAGATATGCTTTATGCAGAGTGGTATGCGTCTGTTTTAGAATCTTGGATAGGAAGCATCCGTTGGATCTTTTCCTCGCGACGTTCTGGTGTGTTGGGAGATGAGCAGGCGACAAGCTGGCTGGGTCTACGCCATTGGGTGGTGTATTGGTGCATGATAAGGCAGATGTCGCCTCTTTGAGATCGTGTGTATAATGTGGAGGAACAAATGCATCATAGTTGCCTGTAGAGGTTCTCCAAGGGGAGACTGGACGGACACATAATCAGATGCCACCTGATACCATTAGTGTTGAGACTGTTCGCTGCTGTTGCAGATGGGGACGGAGCACGTAGGGGAATGACCCGAGTGCTGTGATGTCGGTTCTTGACTTCAAGTCAATTCAACTCTTTCGGAGTTAGATTAGTATCGAGATTTGACACGCAAGCTGGAACCGAAGCGCCAACTCCGCGGAAGCTGTGTTGCAGACCTCTCCTGTTCCTCTGCAAGTTCGTGAGCCAGCGGGATGTGTCTAGATCAGAATCGAAGCTCCACATCCCCAGAAAGGCATGGTGATTCATAGAACGTACGCCTGAGTTGGGCCAGACTCTGTGGCAAGGCCGCACAATGTTGGGGTAATCCAAGATCTTGATCTGTTTGAGACAGAAATCTGCCACCTCTGCTGCCCTTAATGTCCCGTTATATGACCTCTAGTTATGTTGTAATGTCCCGTTATATGACCTCTAGTTATGTTGTAATGTCCCGTTGTGTGACACCTCTAGTTATGTTATAATGTCCCAGTATGTGACACCTCCAGTTATGTTATAATTTCTCGTTATGTGATACCTCCAGTTATGTTATAATTTCTCGTTATGTGATACCTCAAGTTATGTTATAATTTCCCATGTTGTGATACCTCCAGTTATGTTATTGTGTCCGATTAGGTGACCTCTAGTTGGTACAACGCTCCACTATGCAACATTTTTCTTCTTATAGCCTATGCCATGGGGCGTTGGTGATCATGTCTGTCCACAGCCTTCTGTCTTTAGTACTGCCAGTCATGTTTGATACCGACGTTCCTCAATACCACGACACCAGACTGTCCAGCGTCTTCTCGCTTGGTCTCCCCCTGTCTCCCCCCCCCCCCCCCACCTCCAACTTTCTCGTTGTGACGGCATACCCCAGATTTCTCCTTTTCATGACATGCCCAAAGAATGTGGACTGTTGTCTTCTTCTGATGCGAGTAAACAGTTCTCTTTGTGGAGTAACTTCTTTCAGGATATCTTCATTGATATTTCTATCCGTCCATGGTGTTCTCATTCGTTCCTCATCAAAAGATGCAGTGTAATGAATGGTCCTCGTCATTCATGATGGACGAACATCGATCCTTCTTTAACACCACATCTCCGCAGCTTCCGCATAGTTCCTCGCACGTCTGCTAATTGACCCTGATTAGCTTCCGTACATCAGAATTGTTTTTATATATATTATAATGTTCCACTGTGCGACCTGTAGTTATGTTATAGCATCCAATTATGTGAACCTAGCTATGTTAAACATTCAAACACAATGAGAACAAACACTATATTTAAACATTCCAATATGCGGCCATTAGCCATGTTGTCTTCCTCTTCTTAGTTTGTCCTATTGCTTTTGCCGTGCAGGGTCGCACAGACAGGATGCAGACGTAATTTTTTGTGTCTCGCTTGTCTTGTTATTTTTAAATCAATCAATCAATCATGTGCCATGCCGCAACAAAGCGTGGGCGGTCATGACTCGCCATTTCACTCGATCACCAGAGTCGTGGATCAGCTCATTGTTCCTGTCTTGACCATGTCATGTGGCCAAGCCATCCAGGTATTTACTTCTCGGTCTTTCCCTTGGTCTGTGCCCTTCGATCTTGCCAGTTGTCACCAAGTTCTCCAAGTCATTTCTTCTCATAACATGCCCAAAAATTTTTGACTGTCTACGTCTAATTTCTCTAATCAATTTACGATTTTCATTCGTCTCCTGTAGTACTTGGTCATTGTTTTTTTCTATCTGTCCGTGGTATTCTTTGCATTTTTCTCAGAAACCACATTTCTGCAGTCATCAGATGTTTTTCAGCTTGACTGCTCATTGTCCAAGTTTCACACCCATACAAAAGAACAGGCTCTACGTAGCTCCTCAACACTCTTTTTCTTGTTTCAGTTGACATCTTTTTATTTGTCAGTATGTTTTTCATCTTGCTGAAGGCTACTTTCGCCATGGCGATTCTTGTTCTAATCTCTACAAGGCATCTCCCATAAGATGTTATGACTGTTCCGAGATAATTGTACCGATTCACTTGTTGAAGAATATTCCCATTTACTTGTATATTACATTGTGGTATTTCGTTCTTTCTAGTGACGACCATAACCAATGTCTTTTTACAATTTAATTCTAATCCCAGTTGTTCACTGTGTGCAACAACCGCATCTACTAATTGTTGCAGATCCTGCTCATTGTCTGCAGTCAATACTGTATCATCTGCATATCTAATGTTATTGATAAATAGTTGCATGGGCAACACATGGTCTCTACAATTCAGCCCAGGCTTTGTGCTATGGAGAAGTTATTACGCCTTTTATAAAAACAATGTAACAAAATATCGTCTGTAAGACGGACAGGCGGTTTTATTTAACAAAGCTTACCTGTGTTACTAGGCACTTGACAAACGCTCTAACAGCACTGAAAATTCAACACTTGACCTATAAGAAATGGTTGGATGTTATATCACCCAGTCCAAATCACTGATCACTCTAACAAATCAACACTTAACCTATAAGAAATGGGTGGCGTTATGTCACCCATAATTATATTGTATGATGTTCCGTGGAGTCTCAGCTTCTTCACACAGCCATCAACCACTTACTTGTGGAATCTTGTTTTATTCCCAAACACCAGGTCGGCAAGTGGATCACTTTCAATGAGCCGTGGGTGACTAGTGTCCTGGGACACGGGGTAGGACAAGATGCTCCAGGATTTAAGGACATCGAGGACGGTCCTTACCGCGTGGCCCACAATATCATTAAGGCCCATGCCGAGACTTACCATCTGTACCAGGACAAGTTCAAGGCTTCTCAAAATGGTGAGTGTGCAGGGATTCTTATAATATGTAAATGTACATGGATTCTCAAAATGGTGAGTGTACATGGCTTCTCAAAATTCTGAGTGTACATGGATTCTCAAAATGGTGAATGTAGAGGGATTCATAAAATGGTGAGTGTACAGGGATTCTCATTATGGTGAGTGTACAAGGATTCTCAAAATTATGAGTATTTAAGGATTCTCAAATTGGTGGGTATACGAGGATTCTCAAAATGGTGAGTGTATAGGGATCCTCAAATTGGTGACTGGACAAGGATCCTCAAAATGGTGAGTATATAGGGATTCTCAAAATGGTGACTGTAAAATGCTTTTCAAAATGATGAGTGTACAAGGATTCTGAAAATGGTGAGTTTACAATGCTTCTCAAAAGTCATGAATGCATAAAGCTTCTCAAAATGGTGAGTGTAGAAGTCTTCTCACAATCGTGAATGTACAAATCTTCTCACCATGGTGAGTGTGCAAGGATTCTCCAAAATGGTCAGTGTACAAGGTTTTTCAAAATGATTACTTTGAAAGCTTATATATATATATATATATATATATATATATATATATATATATATATATATATATATATATATATATATATATATATATATATATATATATATATATATCCATCCATCCATCATGTGCCATGCCGGTAAGCGTGGGCGGTCATGTTCTGCCATCTCACTCGATCAACAGAGTCGTGGATCAGTTCCGTGTTTTTGTCTCGACCATGCCACAAGGCCAAGCCATCCAGATACTTGTTTCTAGGTCTTCCCCTTGGTCTGTTCCCCTCGATCTTACCAGTTGTCACCAAGTTCTCCAAATCATTTCTTCTCATAACATGCCCAAAAAATTGTGACTGTCTACGTCTAATGTCTCTGATCAGTTTACGATCTTCATTTGTTTCTTGAAGGACTTGTTCATTGGTCTTTCTGGCTGTCCATGGTATTCTTTGCATTTTCCTCAGAAACCACATTTCTACAGCCATCAGATGTTTTTCAGCCTGGCTGCTCATTGTCCAAGCTTCACATCCATATAAAAGTACAGGTTCTATGTAGCATCTCAACACTCTTTTTCTCGTTTCAATTGACATCTTTTTATTGGTCAGTATGTTTTTCATCTTGCTAAAGGCTACTTTTGCCATGGCGATTCTTGTTCTAATCTCTTCAAGGCATCTCCCATCAGATGTTATTACTGTTCCGAGGTAATTGTACCTATTCACTTGTTGAAGAATATTCCCATTTACTTGTATATTACACTGTGGTATTTCGTTCTTCTTAGTGACGACCATAATCTGTGTCTTTTTACAATTTAATTCTAACCCTTGTTGTTCACTGTGTGTAACAATCGCATCTACTAAATTTTGTAGGTCCTGTTCATTGTCTGCAATCAAGACTGTATCATCTGCATATCTAATATATATATACTAGATGACCCGGCCCGGCTTCGCCCAGGCCCTGGCGGGGATCTATCTATCTATCTATCTATCTATCTATCTATCTATCTATCTATCTATCTATCTATCTATCTATCTATCTATCTATCTATCTATCTATCTATCTATCTATCTATCTATCTATCTATCTATCTATCTATCTATCTATCTGTCTGTCTGTCTGTCTGTCTGTCTGCTTGTCTGTCTGTCTGTCTGTCTGACCCAGCCCGGCTTCGCCCAGCTCCTGGTGGGGAGCATCTCATTTAATTCATATAAGTAGTCATATAAGATCCCGTTCCCGTTTCCGATTATCTGTCTGTCTGTCTATCTGTCTGTCTGTCTGACCCGGCCCGGCTTCACCCAGTCCCTGGTGGGGAGCATCTCATTTAATTCATATAAGTAGTCATATAAGCTCACGTTCCAGACTATTTATCTGTCTATCTGTCTGTCTGTCAGTCTGTCTGTCTGTCTGTCTGTCTGACCCGGCCCGGCTTCGCCCAGACACTGATGGGGAGTATCTCATTTAATTCATATAATTAGTCATATATGTTCCCGTTCCCGACTGTCTGTCTGTCTGTCTGTCCCGGCCCGGCTTCGCCCAGTCCCTGGAGGGGATCTGTCTGTCTGTCTGTCTGTCTATCTGTCTGTGTGACCCGGCCCGGCTTCACCCAGTCCCTGGTGGGGAGCATCTCATTTAATTCATATAAGTAGTCATATAAGCTCACGTTCCAGACTATTTATCTGTCTATCTGTCTGTCTGTCAGTCTGTCTGTCTGTCTGTCTGTCTGACCCGGCCCGGCTTCGCCCAGACACTGATGGGGAGTATCTCATTTAATTCATATAATTAGTCATATATGTTCCCGTTCCCGACTGTCTGTCTGTCTGTCTGTCCCGGCCCGGCTTCGCCCAGTCCCTGGAGGGGATCTGTCTGTCTGTCTGTCTGTCTATCTGTCTGTGTGACCCGGCCCGGCTTCACCCAGTCCCTGGTGGGGAGCATCTCATTTAATTCATATAAGTAGTCATATAAGTTCCCGTTCCCGACTGTCTGTCTGTCTGTCTGTCTGTCTGTCTGACCCGGCCCGGCTTCGCCCTAGCGGGGATCTGCCTGCCTGTCTGTCTGTCTATCTATGTATCTATCTATCTATGTATCTATCTATCTATGTATCTATCTATCTATGTATCTATGTATCTATAGCCAGGGGACTTAACTTAAGATATAACAATGCTACTAAAAGTTATGTCCCTTGTTTTATATTTTCTTATGTTCAGTCATGTAATTACAAAATTAAATTTTAGTAAGGTAATAGCTGATAGCTGATAGATAAAACTATGACAGTTGGTTGCACTGGAATGAGAAGAAGACGTGTAGAAAATTTCATCTCAATCGGATGGATCGTTATCGAACGCATCCAATACATCCCCAACCACAAACCCACACACATACATTCTGTTTTATAGATATAGATATAGATGATTTGTCAGAGTGATAGATGATTTGTCAAAGTGATATATATATATATATATATATATATATATATATATATATATATATATATATATATATATATATATATATATATATATATATATATATATATATATCTTCTAAGTCACTAATTATGTTATTGCTGGAAGAATGGCCCATTTAGAACAGGGAGAAACAACATTTGTAGCAATGTAATACCGTTAACAAACGTATATTCAAATACAGGTCAAGTTGGAATCACTCTGAACTGTGATTGGTACGACCCGGAAGACCCAACAAAGCAAAGCGACATCGAGGCTGCAGACAGAGCAGTGCAGTTTTTCATTGGCTGGTTCGCCCATCCCATCTTTGTCAATGGCGACTATCCGGAAGTCATGAAAGAGTTTGTGGCCAATGCCAGCTTGGGCCAAGGCCTGACCACATCCAGGCTGCCAGAGTTCACTCCCCAAGAGAAAACGCGCATCAATGGTAAAGTGTTGACGAAGTTTTACTTTGTCCGTTTATGTGCGTCTGTTTGTGTGCGTGAGTGCCTCTTTGTGTGGATGTGTGTGTGTCTGTCTCTGTGTGTGTCTGTTTCTGTGTGTGTGTGTGTGTGTGTGTGTGATTGTGTACGTACATGTATATATGTGTGTGTACGCGTGTGTGTCTGACTGTGTGTTTATGTGGCTGTGTAGGTCTCTCTGTATCTATGTATGTATGTGCGTCTCTTTGCGTCTGTCTTTGCCTGTGTGTGCGTGTATATATACGTGAGTGTGTGTCTGGCTGTGTGTCTGTGTCTCTGTGACCGTGTGTGTCTTTCTGTGTGTGTGTATGTGTGTGTGTGTGTGTGTGTGTGTGTGTGTGTGTGTGTGTGTGTGTGTGTGTGTGTGTGCACGCGTACTCTAATTTAGAGTTTTCAGTGTTTGTTGAACACTTGAACAAAAATAGTAAACAATCCTGATTACAATGTTACTGCTGCTGCTGATGATGATGGTGATAATAATGATGATGGTGATGATGATGACCATGGTGGTGATGGTGGTGGTTGTGGTCATGAGGATGATAATAATGGTGATGATATTAATGATGGTAATGAAAATTATGCTGATAATTCTCACCTGCATCTACTCCTGTGTCATTCCCTATCCAGGTACAGCGGACTTCCTCGGCCTCAACCACTACACCAGTAATGTAGCGTATGAGGGGCCCAGTGGCGAGGGTTATTATGGAGATCAGCGGGTGGTCACATACAAAAACCCAGACTGGCTTACGTGAGTTCTTAAAATTACTTTCTCTTGTCTTGTCTACTGTAACTTTACATACGTTCTGCAGCCTTACTTTGTCTTTTCTTGACTACTGTAACTTTACATAAGTTCTGCAACCTTACTTTCTCTTGTCTTGTCTACTGTAACTTTACATAAGTTCTGCAACCTTACTGTCTCTTGTCTTGTCTACTGTAACTTTACATAAGTTCTGCAACCTTACTTTTCTCTTGTCTTGTCTACTGTAACTTTACATAAGTTCTGCAACGTTACTTTCTCTTGTCCTGCCTCTTATAAGTTCTACACCCTACTTTCTCTTGTCCTGCCTCTTATAAGTCCTTCACCCTTACTTTCTCTTACCCTGCCTCTTATAAGTCCTATACAGTTACTTTCTCGTGCCCTGCCTCTTATAAGTCCTACACCCCTACTTTCTCGTGCCCTGCCTCTTATAAGTCCTACATTCCTACTTTCTCGTACCCTGCCTCTTATAAGTCCTACACCCTTATTTTCTCTTTCCCTGCCTCTTATTAAATCCTACATTCCTACTTTCTCGTACCCTGCCTCTTATAAGTCCTACACCCTTATTTTCTCTTACCCTGCCTCTTATAAGTCCTATACTTTTACTTTCTCTTGCCCTGCCTGTTATAAGTCCTACAATGTGCACGTGTGGATTGGCGTCGCAGACAGCAAACCACATACTCCAAGACTGCCCAAAATATAACATATCTAGGCAAACCTTCTGGCCTTGAGAGACGACAGTGGAAGATAAATAAACTCCGTGGAACACTGTGTGAACTAAAAAAGACAGTGAAGTTTATACAAGAGACAACATTGCAGTTATAGACACATTTCAAGCAAACGAAACAAGAAGAAGAAAAGAATAAGAAGAATCTCTGCGTCACCTGTCTATCCAGATATGGAAGACAAACATCTCAATAATAACGTAAACATTCATCAGACGATATAATGTAGAAGTAACATGCGGTTGTGGCAAACAGTGAGCAACTAGGGTTAGAACTGAATAGTAAGAAGACACAGATTATGGTCGTCACTGGGAAGAAGGAAATACCACAATGTGATATACGAGTAAATGGGCATATTCTTAAGCAAGTGAATCAGTACAGTTATCTCGGAACAGTCATGACATCTGATGGGAGATGCCTTGAAGAGATTAGAACAAGAATTGCCATTGCGAAGGTAGCCTTTTGCAAGATTAAAAACATACTGATCAATAAAAACATACCAATTGAAACAAGAAAAATAGTGTTGAAGTGCTACCTGTACTTTTGTATGGATGTGAATCGTGGACAATGAGCAGTCAAGCTGAAAAACATCTGATGGCTGTGGAAATGTGGTTTCTGAGGAAAATGCAGATAATACCATGGACAGCCAGAAAGACCAATGAACAAGTCCTTCAAGAAACAAATGAAGATCGTAAACTGGGCATGTTATGAGAAGAAATGACTTGGAGAGCTTAGTGACAACTGGCAAGATCGAAGGGAAGAGACCAAGCGGAAGACCTAGAAGTAAATACCTGGATGGCTTGGGCACGTGGCATGGTCGAAACAGGAACACAGAGCTGATCTACGACTCTGGTGATCGAATGAGATGGCAAAACATGACCGTCCACGCTTATCGGCATGGCACATGATGGATGGATGGAACATGCAAAGGACCCTTGTACATGCATTGAGATCTCAAGGATATATGGTGCTGGCTACATATCTGTATATTATACACCACTCCTTGGTATATGTGCTCAGCATCACGCCTGCCGAGCTTACTTCTTATGGCAGTTTCTGGTACCCATTATAGGTTGAGTGCCATGGACACCTGGGTTAATTTTAACATATCAGCCTCGATGGGGATTCAAACCTGTAACCTCGGGTCGGAAGGCAAGTGTGCTTGCCACCGTGTTGGGCTCTAACACAAGCTTCATTCATTCATTTATTCAAGCAGTAGCCTGTCCTTTGCAGAACCTCGCTCCCATAACAACCTTCCGGAAAACTTCTCGATCATAAGCAAGATGTCCCGCGTCCGATACACCCATCTGGAGATCATCCGCCACATCCTGCACCCAACTTCTCTTTGACCTTCCTCTTTCTCTCTTCCCAGGCATATATCCCTCCATGATTGTACTTTTATGACGTTTCAAGTGACCAAAATATTTCAATTTTCTTTGTTTTATCGTCTTTAGTAGCCAGCCTTCTTTAATATTCAGATCTTAACATATTCTTATGGTCATTAATTAGTTCGCCAAACTTTGGATTCATCCGCAGGTCTGGATCGAGCTGGTTGCGGGTAAACCCAATTGGCATTCGCAAGAACCTGAACTTTGTCCGCAACCATTATGGTGATATCCCAATATACATCACGGAAAATGGCGTCTCGGACAGGAACTCCTCACTGGATGATTCCTATCGGATCTACTACTATCAGGAGTACATCAACAATGTCTTGAAAGGTTAGTGGGTCATGCCGGTTGAAAGGTTAGTGGGTCATGACTTTGAAAGGTAAGAAGGCCATGTCCGTTGAAAGTTAGTGGGAATTATCCATTTAAATGTCAGTATTTTATGCCCTTTGAAGGGTCAATGGGTCATGTCCGTTGAAAGATTAGTGGGATGTGTGTGTGTGTTGAAAGGTCAGTGAGTCATGTCCGATGAGAGGTCATTGGGTCCGACAGACATTCTACTGCTGTCGCCTATCATCTTCGTCTTCTTCCTTCTTCCTTCTACCTTCTTCTTTCGCCCTATTCCTCCAGTGGAGCATAGGCCGACAAGCAACACATTCCAGATCGTCCTATCCTAGCTATCCCAAGCGGCTATCCCATCCCTCCCATATTACTCCGTTCTGTGGCGGCGTCTCTTGTCCATACTTGTATGTCTTCCTCTATCTCTTTTGGCCTATGGATTCCAGAAAACACCTCTCTAGTTATACAATTCTTATGTTTTGTCGTTGTATGGCCTACCCAGCCTCAGTGTCTTTTCCCCACCTCTTGGTTCACTGGCACCTGTCTAGATCTCTCCTAGAGCTCCGCGTTGGTGATTCAGTCATAAGTGTGAACACTCGGAATGACGCTAGTGAAGTCAAATAAAGCCATGTCTGTGAGTTGCTTCGGTTTGTATCTAACTAACTGGCACTTTGCCGTCTTGACAGACGATAGTTATTATTCTTTTAAGCAAACATAATAACCTCTGCGTAGAACAAAACCCGGGCTGAATTCTAGAGACCTTATGTTACCTACCCAGCATGATCCTCCTCTCGGCCTGCCTAGTTTACTCCAGAGGAAATTTTACTCCAATATATCTGTAACAAGACCAGTTGCAGAAGCTGCCAGATCAAAAGAGTAAGGCTCTAACTGCCAGCATTTCGGAGGGGACGCAGAGGTGTTTCCAAGGCACCAGGGCTTGGTTATATACTGGCAAAGACCTATTGACGCGTCCTCGTCGAGCGTCCTGGGCAACAGGTCCCTTCGGGGTCCTGGCTAAAGTCAGTAGGATCGCCGATTCCTACGAAGTCGGAGAGTGTTTGCCTGCACGGCGAGGAACCACCAGTCTGCACACCAATACGTCAGACATGGGACAACGGATACTCAAGCAAACCTCAGGTCCTGTATGACATCACACTGATGTTGGACAACAGGATGCCTTCATCCGACATACAGGACTTCGCGTTGGAGCTCAAGCCAACGAACACAAGCAAGCAAGCAAGCATTTCGGAGCTTTGCTTAAACCATTTGCCGACTAAAGCTTAAGGCCTGGTTTGCCCTGCCATGAAATTTAGTCTTGAGGCTGCATTTCATCGCACCAGGGTAAGGCTTGCATTATCCCAATTAGGTGTGTTTGTATGTTATCGCAGCCCGACATTAGCTCGACAGCAGAAACCGCTTTTAACAAAACTATTAACTTATGTATATTTTACACATTACAATTAACTTATGTATGTCTTACACAATACCATTAACACATGTATGTCTTACACATTACCATTAACACATCTATGTCTTACACATTACCATTAACACATCTACGTCTTACACATTACCATTAACACATGTATGACTTACACATTACCATTAACACATGTATGACTTACACATTACCATTAACACATGTTTGTCTTACACATTACCATTAACACATGTATGTCTTACACATTACCGTTTACATGTATGTATCTGTAGCAACCTTCTGACAAGACAACCCATTGTTACAAAATGTGCATACATATTCAAGTTCGTGACTTTGTCCACAGCCATTGTCCTTGACAAGGTCAATGTGAAAGGTTACACTGGTTGGTCATTGATGGACAATTTCGAGTGGGCAAGCGGCTACTCAGAAAAGTTTGGCGTGTACTCGGTGGATTACAGCAGCCCAAACAGAACCAGGACACCAAAGGCCTCGGCCAGATACCTCTACGAGCTCTTCAAGTAAGTCGCTAGACCTATGTGTGTCATAATGTCTTGTATAATATGGATTATGTCTAGTCAGATATGACTGAGCTACCGTATAACAGTAGAAGGTACAACCTGCTTTCTGTTAAGAGTCAAATGTTGGACGGCGTTCACCAAACCCAACACATCACATTGTGCCAACGGCTTCAGCTTCTGCTATGGAGAAGTATAACTCCATCCCTAGTCTTAGCCGCCATGGGTTATTCTGACTTTTGTGAAGCACAATGTCACAAACTATACTTTGTCAAGTCGGTCAGGTGACGGTGAGTTGATTGCAGCAGCCCAAACAGTACCAGGACACCTAGACGTCGGCCAGATACCTCTATGAGCGCTTGAACCAACTCCTTAATTTGGGTTGAGTTTGGTCTATATATTCATGTAGTGTTTTGGTATGTAATTGTAACGGTATGTATTTGTTATTTTATTGCTGATGAGGGCTTTAAACTTAACGTCCATTTTGTTACCTGTAATCGTGTTCTAGTAAAGTTTACCGTCTATTTATTTATCGTTTTTTTTTTTTGTTCATTCGCTATATTTCATTTATGCGTGTATGTTTAATATTACTGATTATGATAGTTCTGCCAGGCAGACAGACAGACAGACAGACAGACAGACAGACAGACGGACGGACAGACAGACAGACGGACGGACGGACGGACGGACGAACGGACGGACGGACGAACGGACGGACTGACGGACGGACGGACGGACGGACGGACGGACGGAAGGTCAGGCTGGCGGGCGGGCAGGCAGGCAGGCTGAAAAATTGTTTACGTAACTGAGAATATTTAACAGCCTCAAGTCACGGCCTACATTATTTTACATGCATTTTGCAATTGTGTTATTTTGTCTACAAATCACATTGTTCTCGTGACAACATATACTTGATCTTATGATATTATATACTTGTTATTGTGACATCATACACTTGTTATTATGACATTCTACACTTGTTACAGTGACATCATACACTTGTTACAGTGACATCATACACTTGTTATTATGACATTCTACACTTGTTACAGTGACATCATACACTTGTTATTGTGACATCATACACGTGTTCCTGTGACATCATACACGTGTTCTCGTGACCTCACACACATATTTTTGCAGCATCATCAACTTATAATTATATCTCTTCAAATAGAGCAAACGGCTTCATTCCGGGAACACTCACCGACCCTAAACGACCTTCACATCTTCTATACCAGAATGCCACATTTTACGGCCAGTTTCCTGCCAACTTCTCCTTTGGTGTCTCGGCGTCCGGTTATGACGACCAGCCACAAGGTGAGGAGAAACAATCAATTATCTTGCCACTGTTAGTTTTCGGATGACTAGGTCGTTATACATACTGACATTTTAACACCATATGTCTGTAATGAGGATTTCTAAATGTAGTTTAATCCTTCTGTGATATGTTTATTCTTTATTTGTCTTACAATTCTTATTGTATAATAGATTTTGCTTGTTACCTCCTTTATTGAATTTATTTATTAGATAATTTCTATTGCCTCCCTTAATGTTTTATCCATTATGTATTTCTTGTTACCTCCCTTAACGTTTCATTCATTTGATATTTCTAGTTACCCCCCTTTATGTTTTATTCATTTGATATTTCTTGTTACCTCCTTTAATGTGTTTTACCTCCTTTAATATTTTATTCATTTGATATATCTCTTACCTCCCTTATTGTTTTATTTATAATATATTCATAATACCTCCCTTATTTTTATTCATTTGATATTACCAGTTATCTCATTTATCGTTTTATTCACTCCATATTTCTTGTTACCTCCCTTAATGTTTTATAAATTTAACTCTAACAATCTTGTATCTATCAAATTAGGTTTAGTTTTCTTTGTAAAAATACGAGGGAGAGTCAATAAGTAAGTCACGCAGTTGTCCAATTCCAATTCCAAATTTCAAAAACAAAAATTCCAAATTCGTCCTCGTCTAACCTGCTTCATCAGCTGTGGTTATAATTGAGGATCGTGGTTTTTGTGGGTTTATTCACCCTAATTCTTGTCTTGTGAGTCCTATCTCGGACTGGTGATGTAGCGTTTGTGTCTGTGACGTCAGCAGTGGTCGGCGGCTATCCTTTGTGCTCTTCTGTTGTTGTGGTTTTCTTTGTTGGTGTAGGCTCCTGGCTGCAGTCCTTATAAGGACTTTTTATTGGGTTTTTTAGTCTCCTGTTCTGTGCATTGCCCGTATCTTTTGTGTGCAGTCCTTAAAGGGACTTATTGTTTTCCCACTCCAGGCGTCGTTGTTTAGCTTGCCTCGCCTTTTCTCGGCATAAGGCATCGTGGGCGGCGCACTCTTCTTCGTACTCTTTCCATTCGTCTTCGTCGACCTGTTGTACGAACCACTCCTCTACCTGGCAGGATGCTGATTTCATCTCGGGTTGCTTAGATATCGTGGCTGGACTACTGGCTACTGATTGCTGCTTCTGATTGGTCTGTGGCTTGGCTCCTTCGTGCGTCTTTTTGCTTCCTTTTTTGTGCATTGTTTTCATCAGTTTTTCGACGTTTTTTTGTGGTGCTTCATCTTGCTTCCTCTCTTCTGTTGGTTTGGGTTGATGCTGCATCCTTTCGGCTCTCAGTAGTTCTCTTTCGGTCTTGATCTTTTGTAGGATTTTCTCGTTTTCCTTCTTCATTTCAGCCATGCACTGGATCTCTTGTTTGATGTTGAGCTGGATTTCTTTCATGTCGGCCAGCAGCTTCTCGTTATCGTTGGTCGGATTCGTCGTCAGCAGTGCCTTGACTTGTTTCTTCAACTCGTCTATCTGCTTTTGAAAATGATCTCTTTCAGCTTGTGCTATGCCCGTGGCTGTCTCGCCCCTCCGCATTGCTTCCTTGAATGGTGTCTTTGTGATGATGGCGATTTTTAAGACGTCTCTCTGTCTCTGCAGGTACGGACAGCCCAGGT
Source organism: Cepaea hortensis (assembly GCA_963921405.1). NCBI lineage: Eukaryota > Metazoa > Mollusca > Gastropoda > Stylommatophora > Helicidae > Cepaea > Cepaea hortensis. The sequence goes on along the minus strand of OY992889.1, from coordinate 98,185,087 downwards.
ATCTTGCTCCATGTTTGCCCAGGCAGTTGGCACACTTTCTTTTGTTGTTGGGTGCTCGGAAGTCCGTGTCCATCTTGGCCAGCGGACACTCCTTGAAGGCGTGGTGAGCGGCGCAGTATCGGCAGATTTCCGTCTTACTGCGGCATGTCGCTCTGCTGTGGCCGGCCTTCTGACATCTGGAACATTGAGTGATTCTTGGGATGAATCTCTCTGGTTGCTGCATTCTCTTGTTGTATGACACTGTGGTCGGCATCTCGCTGCCCTCCGATGTCACCACTGCCAGGGTTGTAGGTATCTTGGAGTAGGTGATAAGCCGCTCCGCCTTCACGAAACGGATGTGAAGATTCTCTTCACATAGCTGCTTCATGATTTCTTCATCTGCCAGCTCCACAGGAATACGATTGACAACCCATCGGACTGTTTTTGAGTCAGTGTTTCCGACTCTGGTGTCTTTCTCCTCCTTCTCTGCTGTCTTAGTTCTTGACTGTGTTGGGCTGTCAATCTTCTCCCTCGTAGTAGCTTCAAATATAGCTGTAGTATCAGGCTCTTTGATGCAGCTAGCAGGTGGGCTCTCGACGTCCTTCTTCTTGTTGTCGGCTCCCACGCTGAACATCTTGGCAACAGCGTGTTTCTTGTAGGATTTTCCACGTGACATTTTCCCGCTGATCAGGCTTCTTGACAGAATAATGCGACTTGACTTGTTAGCGCTCGCAGTGCGAATGCGTCAAAAATTGTGTGGCATGGCAGGTAAATGTAGTTGGTGTTTTCTACAGGTGTCATTAGGTGACAGCAACATCGAACTTTCTCGTTTGTCATGTGGCGCTAGGTGTCTCATGCGCAGTGCATAAACAAAATGGCGACTGTACTTACGAAGTGTACAACTAAAGCGTAACGTGCTGTTGTGCGTTTTTTATGGGCAAAAGGACTGCCTGCAAAGGACACTCATAAGGAAATGCTTCCTGTTTATGCTGACAAATGTTTGTCCCGTAAAGCGGTGCATAGTTGGGTAGAAAAATTTTCTCAAGGACGCTCTAAAATTGTTGATGAAATCCGATCTGGTCGTCCTGTTGAGATTGCAACAGAAGCATCAGTGCAGCAGGTAGGTGACAGACGAGTAACGTGCACCTTACAGCCTCGACTTAGCCCCTAGCGATTTCTACCTTTGTGCTCCACTGAAAACCCACCTTGGCGGGAGACATTCCGCGAATGACGCCGAAGTTGAATGTGAAGTGAAAACGTGGTTTAGAAAACAGAGCACGCAGTTCTATGCAGCCGGTTTGGGAGGACTGATAAAACTATGGGATAGGCGCATCAATGTTGGTGGATATTGTGTTGAGAAATAAAGGGACAATGTATGTATAAAAATTTACTGGTTTCAAGTTGTTATCATAGTTAGTTATTTTTTTCACAGCCATTTGTGACTTATTTATTGACTTCCACTCGTAACTTGGGACGTGAGAGCGGCCAATGTGAATTTATTCATATCAACTCTAAAGTGCCGATTGATATATAAAAATATGATTCTTGCACCATTTGTCCTATAATTCTTAATATGAGTGAAACTTTTCTTTACTTACATTCCCTGTAAACATAATCACGAGCATGCGATATAATCGCTGTAAGTATAGAAATTTGATATATTCCCTGTCATCATCTTCATCATCATCAAGTGCCATGCTGGCTGACGTAGGCTTTCATGTCTCTCCACAAATCCTGGTCCTTGGTTTTCTGGATCAAATCTGCTGATGATATTCCTCCATGCCACCGTCTCGGTCCGTCCAGCATCATTTCTCTTGGTCTGCCTCTGCCGCGCTTCTCCTCGATCTTTCCAGTTGTCACGATGTTCTCCAATGCCTCTTCTTCTCATCTGCTGTTTGCTTCGTTCTGATTGTTGTATATAATGGTCTAGTTTCATTAGGCTCTTTAATGCAGTCGTTGTAAGTACAGACATGTGATATATTGCCTGTAAGTATATAAATGTGATATATTCCTTGTAAGTACAGAAATGATATATTCCCTGTAAGTACAGAAATGTCATATATTCACTGTAATTACAGAAATGTGATATATTCCCTGAAAATACATAAATGTGATATATTCCCTGTCAGAACAGAAATGTGATATATTCCCTGTAAGTACACAAATGTGATATATTCCCTGTAAGTACATAAATGTGATATATTCCCTGTCAGAACATAAATGTGATATATTCCCTGTAAGTACACAAATGTGATATATTCCCTGTAAGTACATAAATGTGATATATTCCCTCTAAGTACACAAATGTCATATATTCCCTGTAAGTACATAAATGTGATATATTCCTGTAACTACAGAAATGTGATATATTCCATTTAAGTACAGAATTGTGATATATTCCCTGTAAGTACAGACATGTGATATAACTACTGAAACCACAGATATGTGATATATTTACTGTAACCACATAATTGTGGTTTTGTAAGCACGGAAAGATATATTCAGTGTAATATGTTCACCTTCCAGCCCAATGTTATGGGTTCGAATCCGCTTTGAGACATATTATTTTGTAATGTAACTGGACTCCCAGGTTGATGTCTTTAGTAGATGAACACAGAAAGATTATATATTCAATGTAACCATAGAAAGATGACATATTGCCGAGGCATCTCCTATACACGATAAAAAACCACAGTTGTGTAAACAAATAGACATGATAGTCTCTTTAAAACTACCATGGTGACAGCGAAGCATACGGCAATGTATTTTTTTGCGTATTTCAGTTCAAATTATTCATGACTCTATTATATTGTATCTTGAACGTATTTATATAGTAGGTACCTGGTGAGATTCAATTAAATGTAGCAGCCAGTAAATTATGCAATAGATTGTTTGTGTCAGAAATGATGAAATCGGGACTAAAATTGGGGTTATACCAGCGCTAGATTTCGTCAGGAAAAAAACAACACACAAGTTAAATGGACCGGCCGCATAACTAGGCTACCAACTAACAGTATACCACAACAAGCAATGATGTACAGACCAAACGGAACCAGAAGAAGAGGCCGACCATGTAAACGATGTACCAACTTTGCTTTTTCCTCTGTTGTCTTCTCTATCAACTTCACAAATCTTTGGGGGGCTGTTTGCTGCAGGTACAACTCTGTTATTCCCTCTGTACATCAGTTATCAGTTATCAGTGATAACTGATAACTGATGTACAGAGGGAATAACAGAGTTTATTGGAATCTCGATACATGAAGCCCATAAACGGGCACTCCCCCGCTGTTTATACTTCACCTCGACACCGAAAGGTACAAGAAGAATAAGATGGGATGAGATGTGATGGTGAGATCAGATGATGAGATGTGATGAGATGATGAGATGAGATGTGATGAGATGATGAGATGAGATGTGATGAGATGATGAGATGAGATGTGCTGAGATGAGAATAATTGATGAGATGAGATGTGATGAGATGTGATGAGATGATGAGATGAGATGTGATGAGATGATGAGATGAGATGTGCTGAGATGAGAATAATTGATGAGAGGAGATGTGATGAGATGAGATCAGATGATGAGATGAGATGTGATGAGATGATGAGATGAGATGTGATTAGATGATGAGATGAGATGTGCTGAGATGAGAATAATTGATGAGATGAGATGTGATGAGATGTGATGAGATGATGAGATGAGATGTGATGAGATGATGAGATGAGATGTGATGAGATGAGAATAATTGATGAGAGGAGATGTGATGAGATGTGATGAGATGATGAGATGTGATGAGATGATGAGATGAGATGTGATGAGATGATGAGATGAGATATGATGAGATGATGAGAGGAGATGTGATGAGATGAGATGATGAGATGAGATATGATGAGATGATGAGATGTGCTGAGATGAGAATAATTGATGAGATGAGATGTGATGAGATTATGAGATGAGATGAGATGAGATCAGCTTGTTTGTGTCTCCATTAGTCATATTCAACGTCATCACAGAACTGGTGTTTCATGTCATCCACAGACCGGGGTGTCAATGTTTGGGACGGTATTCTCGCCAACATCACCAGACCCGTCAACAGAGAGATCACTCCTCTAGCAGAGTTTGCATACGATATCGCTGCATTGAGGAGCATCAAGGTACCAACTTTGCTTTTTCCTCTGTTGTCTTCTCTATCAACTTCACAAATCTTTGGGGGCTGTTTGCTGCAGGTACAATCTGTGTTAACTGGTAGGGGATTTACTTGATCCTTGGAACAAATACTGCTCGTGAATCAAGTAGGACATTGGAGGAAAGATGCTAGTCATAGGCGCCGGAACTTCAATTAACCCTCCCCAGGACGCCTAACGGTATAGTATAAGTGGAAAACAACATCAACAGTAGTAGCAACAATAGCAACAACAGCCGCAGCAACAACAACAGTACTCCCGTGTGTTGCCGGGGCCCATAAGGGAAGCAAAGAATAGCAACACTGTAGCCTACCACGCATGTCGTAAGAGGCGACTAAGGAGGCTTGATGGTTCTGTCGCCCTGCTACTGAGTGAGTGCGTGGCGCGACACTGTGAGCTGTGAGTTTCGTGTGAAATGCTTTTGAATCTGCCTGAGGTTTTCTGGAACGTGACTGCATGTTCGGAGCGATGGCAGGTGGCTATGTCCCAGAGTTGACCGGTTTTTGCCTTATGCAGAAATGCGTGGCTGCTGGGCTTCTGGTTGACTGCCACTGCCGTCGGTGATGAACTGTATGTTCGTGGACTGTGTAGGTGAACATCTAGGAAACATCCAGATAGGAAAATGACTGCCGATTCCATCAGAGATGAATTGGGTGTTTCGTGGGGGACTGGTGTGTTGACATTCTGGAGGCGGCATTATGCACAGTGTATCTGTGCGGGCTGTTGTTTGTCGAGACTCCTGTCTTTTCCACTTTTCACATTGGGCAGTGGGGAGCGTTTTGTGTGATATTCACTGGCACAGGAACGGAGCATAATGGGGACGACCCGTTGCTGTGAAGTTGGAACTGCGACTAACTAACTAACTAACAACAACAGTAGCAACAGCAGCACCTACAAAAAAAACAACAACGTGTTTTAATTTCTTTTTATGCCTAATTAATTTGCTCTTTGTGACTTCATCTTTTCAGTTCATTTAATTTCAGTTCATTAAATTTCAGTTCATTTTAGTTCAGTTCATTTCAGGTCACCTTAGTTTAGTACAGTTCAGTTCAGTTCATGTCAGTTCAGTTTAGTTTATTTCATTTCAGTTCAGTTTAGTTCAGTTCATCTCAGTTCATTTCAATTCAGTTTATTTCAATTCATCCCAGTACAGGTCAGTTCAGTTCATTTCAGTTTAGTTCGGTTCATTTCAGTTCATGTCAGTTCAGTTCAGATGACCATCATCACACTTCTGTCTCGTCTGTAGCTGCTCCTATTCCCCCCCCCCCCCCCCCAGACAACATCTAGCTCTGCCTACCCCTGCCCTCCCTATGTTAATTGACACGCAACCTCACCCACGGTGTTCTCTTCAGCCCTCTCTCCCCACTTGGTGCATTCGCCCTCAACCAGACCACGCCAAACCCTACTATCTCCTCCTATCACCTCCAATTATATCCTCCCATCATTATTTACGTCTGTTCTCCGTGTGCTCTTATGGTTCCTCTATTTCATTTGCTTCTGTGGATTCTAGAGAAATACATATTTATGTGGCCAGGTAACATGGCATTAAGCGTAGCCATAAAACAAAATAGATGACATTAAGTATAGAAATCAAAGATGCTGAAATCAGTGTAGCCACGATGACCTTAAGTGTAGCAATGTCCTCTTCATGGTTTCGTGTCCTCCCTTCATGATTTCATGTCCTCTTCATGGTTTTATGATTTCATTGCAGGCTGAACACTACAGGTTCACCATATCTTGGTCTCGCGTGCTGCCGACGGGCAGGGTTGGAGGAGTTCACCAACCTGGCATCGACTACTACAACACCATCCTTGACCAACTTGTGGACGCCGGGGTCAGGCCCATTGTTGTCCTGCATGATCTGGATTACCCCACTGTGCTTCAGGTTAGATATTTCACCTGGGGGTGAACTTTGTCTGGGGTTGATTTTTGAGAGACAGACAGACAGACAGACAGACAGACAGACAGACAGACAGACAGACAGACAGACAGACAGACAGACAGACAGACAGATAGACAGACAGACAGACAGACAGACAGACAGACAGGCAGGCAGGCAGGCAGGCAGACAGACAGGCAGGCAGACAGGCAGGCAGGCAGGCAGGCAGACAGGCAGGCAGACAGAAAAGCTGAGAGAAAGTGAGTAAGTCTGACTGCAAATTAAAGGAGACGTAGCAAATGAGACTGCAAGAAAACATCTGAACAAGTGACGTGACAGGAAAAATGAAAGCGAGAGACAACGAGAAGGAGATGAGAGAAACAAGAGATAGGTTGACAGAGAGATGAGAGGTAGAGAACTAGAGAGAAAGAGAGGGGAGAGACAAACAGACCGAGAGAGAGTTAGGGAAAGACAGTGAGAGTAAGAGAGAGGAGAAAGATAGACAGGGACACACAGAGAGAAAATGAGAGACAAAGGACAGATAGAGAGGAGAGAGAGAGAGAGAGAGAGAGAGAGAGAGAGAGAGAGTGTGGAAGAGAAAGAGTGAGATATTTTATTTTAAAGAAAGAAAGACAGCAAGTGAGAAAACGTGTGAAATGGTGACTGTACCATCAAAAATACAATTGAGTGTCAGTGCTTGCTTGCTTGCTTGCTTGCGTTCGCTGTGAACTCCAGCGTGAAGTCCTGTATGTCGGATGAAGGCATCCTGTTGTCCAACATCAGTGTGATGTCATACAGGACCTGAGGTTTGCGTGAGTATCCGTTGTCTCATGTCTGGCTTATTGGTGTGCAGACTGGTGGTTCCTCGCCGTGCAGGCAGATACTCTTCGACTTCGGAAGAATCAGCGATCCTACTGACGTTAGCCAGGACCCCGAAGGGACCTGTTGCCAGGACGCACGACTAGGACGTGTTAGTAGGTCTTGGCCAGTATAGAACCTTGCCCTGGTGCCCTGGAAACATCTCTGCGTCCCTAGAGTGTCAGTTAGAGAGAGAGAGAGAGAGAGAGAGAGAGAGAGAGAGAGAGAGAAAGAGAGAGAGAGAGAGAGAGATGAAAACGAGAAAAGGTAGGAGAAAGTGAAAGAAACTGCAAGTGTCTCCCCCCCTCTCTCTCTCTCTCTCTCTCTCTCTCTCGTTCTCTCTTCCCCCCTCTCTCTCTCTCTCTCTCTCTCTCGGGCTCTCTCTCTCTTCCTCTCTCTCTTCCTCTCCATCTCTCTCCCTCTTTCCCTCGTTCCCTCCATCTCCCCTCTCTGTCTCTTTCCCTCTAACCCTCTCTCTCCCTCTCTCCCCCTCACTTTCCCTCTCCCTCTCCCTCCCTCTCCCACTCTCTCTCCGTCTCTCTCCCTCTCTACCTCTCTCAACAGTTGTTTGATAGATATTGAAGAACTTGAGAGCGAGGAGAAGGATTCTTTTTACAAAGAGACAGATATGGCGGCGAGAGAGTTTATTCTGATAGGGTTAAGAATCGCTCAGACATCGGCTCAGCAATCCGGACAGTTGATGCTTCACTTTTGACAAATCATTTCATTCTCACATCTTGTATGAGAACTGTTTAGAGGTCTTACAATACTTCAAATCATCAAGTACCATTCCGATAAGCGTGGATGGTCATGGTTCGACATCTCACTCGATCACCGGTATCTTGGATCAGGTCTGTGTTCTTGTATTGATTATGCCAAGACATCCAGGGTTTTATCGCTTTGTCTTCCATATGCTCTTGTCCCATCACATCCGCCAAATGTCACGATGTTCTCAACTTGTTTTTCTCCTTCTACCGTGCCTAAAATTATTAAGTGTCCAAGGATAATTTCTAAAATAAATTTACAGTTTTCATGTGTGTCTTAAAGAACTATCTTATTGGTTTTTCTGTCCGTCCGTGGTATTTTTTGACAGACAGAAAAATCAATGAGGAAATCCTACAAGATTACAATTTAATTTTTTAAATTGTAATGTAAATTACAATAAGAAATTAGACAAGATTGTAGGGCACGATTTGAGAAAAATAAACTTGGGAACAGGGTGACAACTGACAAGATTGCGGGAAAAGAACAAAGGGAAGACAGAGAAGTAAAATATATGGATGGCTTGGCCATACGCCATAATCAAAATAAAAACACACAGAGCTGTTCCACGTCTCCGGTGATCGCGTGTGTGTGTGTGTGTGCGTGTGTGTGTGTGTGTGTGTGTGCGTGTGTGTGTGTGGTGAGAGAGAGAGAGAGAGAGAGAGAGAGAGAGAGAGAGAGAGAGAGAGAGAGAGAGAGAGAGATGATTCTGATACTGACAAAGCTTAAATCATATCCCACACAGGACAACGGTGGCTGGGCGAATGACTCCACCATACACGAATTCCTGCACTTCGCCAGAATCTGTTTTGAGAATTTCGGAGGCAAGGTACATGGAAGTATTTGTAACAGTTGGTACCATTTGTGACGTTACGGTTTATGTTTTACACATTCACCCGCAATAATTGAGCTTTTATTTGGAAAAGATCAGTGCCTGTTTAACAGAGACGAGAAAAACTGCAAAATCATATTAATAAGCTGAGTTCACCATGCAGCAGATACAATGTGAATATATATATATATATGCCTTATCAGTCACATTCGCTACCGCCATGTCTGTCAAGACGGCAAGGTGCCAATGATATATATATATATATATGCAGGTTAGCAAATCTCCTGATTCACTAAGTTTACTGAAAAATAATACTCCCATGAAACAAGAGAAGAAATTGCAGTGACGACACCAAAGACATTGTAAAATCACATGGTATGACACTATCCAGTGTCACCCACTGGGCGTTGAAACGTCAATTATTTTTCCCCACGACGAGAAGTGAAATGCGATGATGATGATGCTGATGTTGTTGATGATGATGATGATGATGATGATGATGATGATGATGATGGCGGCGGTTTATGTTTTGCTGTTGTTTGTTATGTATGACTGCTGTGTTTGTACGATAAATAATGAGTGTATTATTGTTGTTTATATATATTGCGTGTATCGTTGTTGTGTTTGTATATATATTGTGTGTATTATTGTGTGTAACTGTATTAACCGATTGTGTATGATTGATCTTTGTCTGTATTAACTGTCTATCTGTCTGTCTGTCTGTCTGCCTGTCATTTACTGCCAATATAGTACCTTTCGGTGTATGACAGGGGGGGGGGGGGGTCTTGAGCCTGAGGAATTAAGGCCGCATGGCTAGTGCAGTTACCGCGAACTGTGCAGGTTACAGTTTTCTTTTTGCCCCCGACAGAAAAAAAAACTCACCTTATCGAGGATTCGAACCCGGATCTCCTGAAGGAAAATCAGGCATTCTAGCCGCTCGGCCATCAGGTCTGAGTCAGATATGAATGAGCTATCGTATGACAGTAGACAGCACTACCTGCTTTCTGTTAGCCCCGAATATTGGTCGGTACTCACCAAACCCCACATTGTGCCAACGGTTTTGGCGGAGGAGTGCAATCGGGGCAGAGGGGTATAAGCGTTACCCTAGTGCGAGGAAATGGAACCTAAAGACTAAACATCATGGTAGGGCAGACCAGGCCCTAAGCTTTGGTCTGCACCTGGTCTAAGATGTAAGCTCCGGCAGGTGGACAGTTAGAGCATTGCTTTGCTGATCTGGCAGCTTCTGCAGTTTGTCTTGTTCCAGACATATTGGTGTTACCTTTCCTCTGGAGTAAATTAGATACTCTGAGAGAGGGATCAAGCTGCATTGGCAACACATGGGTGCCAGTAAGTCAGTAATATATGTATTTGTAAACTGTGTATTGTTGTGTATGTCTACATAAATAATTTTCGGTCTTTGGCAGCAGTCTCACGGGTGTCAAGATGCCAAAGACCGAAATTCGTGGCGTACATCATTACGCAAGGGTGCAGTCATTTTTGAAGCAAACAGGACTGCAAGAGCTTTGAGGGTGGGAGGGGGGAGGTTGGACAACAACAACAACAAAACACCGCAGGAGATCCTCCTCATGGAACGTCAGGCATTCTTTGCCCACATTGTCAAAGAACATTTCGAGCCAAAATTGGCCTTATCAGCCAACTTAGAACGCACGGCTCCAAATGTTCAACCCCACTGGATGAAATGAATGGTCATCATCACTCTTGATTGTCTGTATCTCTCTCTCTCTCTCTCTCTCTCTCTCTCTCTCTCTCTCTCTCTCTCTCTCTCTCTCTCTCTCTCTCTCTCTCTCTCTCTCTCTCTCTCTCTATGTATATATATATATATATATATATATATATATATATATATATATATATATATATATATATTTGGTGTGATCATATGGCATGGCTGAGATAAGAACACGAAACTGATCCACGATTCTGGTGATTGTGTAAAATGACGAAACATGACCGCTCACTCTTATCGGCATGGCACATGATGATGATGATGATATCATTGTGTGTACATGTGTCGGTATCAACATTATATTATCATTGTGTATATTTCTGTATAAACGGTCTGTGTATCATTGTTATCTCTGGACAAACTTGGCAGGTCAAAGTGTGGGTAACATTCAGTGAGCCGGAGAGAATCCCGTTCATCTTCCCAGACAGGATCCATGACAACCAATTCGTGTTTGGCGTCTATCGCAACGTGTTGCTAGCTCACGCCGCCGCCTACAGGATTTATGAGCAGCACTTCCAGCCTTCACAGAAAGGTTGGTTTTATCATCATCATCATCTTCTGATGCCGTGGTAGCGGATTCAAGCCCTACACCGGTCAGCTGGACTAAAATGTTGACTTCTTGTCCTTGATATGTGGGTGTGAATTACCAGCACCTCAGAAGTCGGAGTGGGTTCGCCTGATAGCGAGGGCAGTAGTGATGGGGAAAGCTAATCAACGCGCAAAAGTCAGACCAGAGCACTATAGTCTGTCCGGAAATTAATGCCGTCATTCACGATCAATCATTTTGAAAATTGTCTGTTGCATCGTTATGAAATTTTTCCTGCCGTCGTATATTTACCCCCACCCAAGAAATATGTCTTTGATAGGCCCAAAAGCAACTTGTCATAAGGCCAATCCCATGTCCCACGACAAAATTAACTATTCAACGCCAATGTTTCCGTGTGAAGACGAAATACATTTAATAATGTGCACTTCATCTCTGACCCGTAAATTATATATCGCATACAAACAAACTTTGAAATCTGTTGTACAATCTCCAGAACAAAATGTTTTTTGTTGGGTGGACATAATTATAAGGTTATATGCTAAATCTCATCATTTTCCTTCAGTTGGTTACTGAGATATGGAATTTTATATTGGGGCACACAAAAGTAAACAGACTATAGAAGTAATAGCAAGTGTATGGACTACGCTTGAGTTTAAAGCCACCGAACGAAAAAAAAAATCTTCCGCCTTTGTCATTAACCTTAAAATAAAGTCGCTTAAAAGTCGACAGGGTCGACTTCATTGCACCGGGTTTTACCCCAAATGGCTCAGTCTATTTCCGCAGCGCGGGAAGCGTCGCACAAAGCATGAACTCCGTAGCTCCAGCGACGACCCTCGGGAATTTCCGAAAATGTACTCGTGAACCAAAGGACGCGGCCTGGAGTCGAACCCACAACCTTCGGAGCGCGAGTCAGACATCTTGACTACTTCGTCACGGAGACTCTTGGTTTTGCCTTTTTTTTTTCCCCCATCAAGCATCGTAGAGAGGTATAGTTGTGGTTCCAGCTCCCGATGGGTGGCACTGGATAGTGTCATACCATGTGACTGTACAATGTCTTTGATGTCACCATGTTTTTCTCGAGTGGATTGTCGCTCTCGTATCAGACCTTCTCTGGTGTAGCGCCAGTGCTGGTAGTTGTTGGTGTTGCATTCTAAATTAGAAGGCCGAACCATTTGATCTTCAGCCGTTCAATGTATGCCACAAGTTGTTGATCCCACTGTCTGCCTGGTAACATTATTTCTTTTTATTAGGATGATCTGGGAGGCTGGTCTGGGAATATGGCCTGGGAGTATGGCCAGGGAGGATATCTTGAGAGGATGGCCTGGGAGGATGGCTTGGGAGGATGGCTTGGGAGGATGACTTAGGAGGATGTCATGGGAGGATGTCATGGGAGGATGTCATGGGAGGATGTCGTGGGAGGATGTCGTGGGAGGATGGCTTGGGAGGATGTCATGGGAGGATGTCATGGGAGGATGTCTTGGGAGGATGTCATGGGAGGATGTCATGGGAGGATGTCATGGGAGGATGTCTTGGGAGGATGTCTTGGGAGGATGTCATGGGAGGATGTCATGGGAGGATGTCTTGGGAGGATGTCATGGGAGGATGTCTTGGGAGGATGTCATGGGAGGATGGTCTGGGAGGATGTCTTGGGAGGATGTCATGGGATGATGTCATGGGAGGATGTCATGGGAGGATGTCTTGGGAGGATGTCATGGGAGGATGTCATGGGAGGATGTCATGGGAGGATGTCTTGGGAGGATGTCATGGGAGGATGGTCTGGGAGGATGTCTTGGGAGGATGTCATGGGAGGATGTCATGGGAGGATGGCTTGGGAGGATGTCGTGGGAGGATGTCATGGGAGGATGTCATGGGAGGATGTCTTGGGAGGATGTCATGGGAGGATGTCATGGGAGGATGTCTTGGGAGGATGTCTTGGGAGGATGTCATGGGAGGATGGCTTGGGAGGATGTCTTGGGAGGATGTCATGGGAGGATGTCTTGGGAGGATGTCTTGGGAGGATGTCATGGGAGGATGTCTTGGGAGGATGTCATGGGAGGATGTCTTGGGAGGATGTCATGGGAGGATGGCTTGGGAGGATGGCTAAGGAGGATGTCATGGGAGGATGTCTTGGGAGGATGGCTTGGGAGGATGTCATGGGAGGATGGCTTGGGAGGATGGCTTGGGAGGATGTCATGGGAGGATGTCATGGGAGGATGTCATGGGACGATGTCATGGGAGGATGTCATGGGACGATGTCATGGGAGGATGGCCTGGGAGGATGTCATGGGAGGATGTCTTGGGAGGATGGCTTGGGAGGTTGGTCTGGGAGGATGTCTTGGGAGGATGTCATGGGAGGATGTCATGGGACGATGTCATGGGAGGATGTCATGGGAGGATGTCATGGGAGGATGTCATGGGAGGATGTCATGGGAGGATGTCATGGGAGGATGTCATGGGAGGATGTCATGGGAGGATGGCTTGGGAGGATGGTCTGGGAGGATGTCTTGGGAGGATGTCATGAGAGGATGTCATGGGAGGATGTCATGGGACGATGTCATGGGAGGATGTCATGGGAGGATGTCATGGGAGGATGTCATGGGAGGATGTCATGGGAGGATGTCATGGGAGGATGTCATGGGAGGATGTCTTGGGAGGATGTCATGGGAGGATGTCTTGGGAGGATGTCATGGGAGGATGTCATGGGAGGATGTCATGGGAGGATGTCTTGGAAGGATGTCATGGGAGGATGGTCTGGGAGGATGTCTTGGGAGGATGTCATGGGAGGATGTCATGGGAGGATGTCATGGGAGGATGTCTTGGGAGGATGTCATGGGAGGATGTCATGGGAGGATGTCTTGGGAGGATGTCATGGGAGGATGTCTTGGGAGGATGTCATGGGAGGATGTCTTGGGAGGATGTCATGGGAGGATGGTCTGGGAGGATGTCTTGGGAGGATGTCATGGGAGGATGTCATGGGAGGATGTCATGGGAGGATGTCATGGGAGGATGTCATGGGAGGATGTCATGGGAGGATGTCTTGGGAGGATGTCATGGGAGGATGGTCTGGGAGGATGTCTTTGGAGGATGTCATGGGAGGATGTCTTGGGAGGATGGCTTGGGAGGATGTCGTGGGAGGATGTCATGGGAGGATGTCATGGGAGGATGTCTTTGGAGGATGTCATGGGAGGATGTCATGGGAGGATGTCTTGGGAGGATGTCATTGGAGGATGTCTTGGGAGGATGTCATGGGAGAATGTCTTGGGAGGATGTCTTGGGAGGATGTCATGGGAGGATGTCATGGGAGGATGTCTTGGGAGGATGTCATGGGAGGATGTCATGGGAGGATGTCTTGGGAGGATGTCATGGGAGGATGTCTTGGGAGGATGGCTTGGGAGGATGGCTTAGGAGGATGTCATGGGATGATGTCTTGGGAGGATGGCTTGGGAGGATGTCATGGGAGGATGGCTTGGGAGGATGTCATGGGAGGATGTCATGGGACGATGTCATGGGAGGATGTCATGGGAGGATGGCCTGGGAGGATGTCATGGGAGGATGTCTTGGGAGGATGGCTTGGGAGGATGGTCGGGGAGGATGTCTTGGGAGGATGTCATGGGACGATGTCATGGGAGGATGTCATGGGAGGATGTCATGGGAGGATGTCATGGGAGGATGTCATGGGAGGATGTCATGGGAGGATGTCATGGGAGGATGTCATGGGACGATGGCTTGGGAGGATGTCATGGGAGGATGTCATGGGACGATGGCTTGGGAGGATGTCATGGGACGATTGCTTGGGAGGATGTCATGGGACGATGTCATGGGAGGATGTCATGGGAGGATGTCATGGGACGATGTCATGGGAGGATGTCATGGGAGGATGTCTTGGGAGGATGTCATGGGAGGATGTCATGGGAGGATGTCATGGGACGATGTCATGGGAGGATGTCATGGGAGGATGTCATGGGTGGATGTCATGGGAGGATGTCTTGGGAGGATGTCATGGGAGGATGTCATGGGAGGATGTCATGGGAGGATGTCATGGGAAGATGTCATGGGAGGATGTCATGGGACGATGGCTTGGGAGGATGTCATGGGACGATGGCTTGGGAGGATGTCATGGGACGATGGCTTGGGAGGATGTCATGGGACGATGGCTTGGGAGGATGGTCTGGGAGGATGTCTTGGGAGGGTGGCCTGGAAAGATGACTTGGGAGGATGGCCTGGGAGGATGTCATGGGAGGATGGCCCGGGAAGATTGCTTGGGAGGATTACTTGGGGAGGCAGGGAGGTTGTCTAGGGAGCATGACTTGGGAGAATCCCTAGGGAAGATGGCTTGGGATGATGGCCTAGCGTGAGTTGATAGTGGATCTGCCTCAATGGGGCATAAAGCGCAAAAGATGAAGAAGAGAATATATGTCGCTCACTCACTGGCACCTTGCCATATAAAAACACGCTAGTGTGTTACATTATGCTTCTAACAAAGCATAATCATTGTGACCCTAAGCACAAAGCCTGGGCTGAATTGTAGAGTTGCCCATGCAGCATGATCACTTTCTCGGTCTGACTAGTTTACTCCAAAAGAAAGGTAACACCAATACATGTGGAACAAGACAAACCGGATCAGCAAAGCAAGGCTCTAACTGTCCCCCTTTCAGAGCTTCGATCTTAGGCCTCTTGTCGACCAAGGCTTAGAGCCTGGTCTGCCCTGCTATGATATTTAGTTAGCATTTCCTCGTACTAGGATCAGGCTTGTACCCTTTCAATTGCGCTCCTCCGTCTGAAGCCATTGTCACAATGTGGGGTGTTGGGTTTGGGTATAGCACTAGACATGATCATTAACGTGCATGCTGCATTATATGATGTTTATTTTAGCCGTATATTACTGTCTTTATCTAACGACTTTCTAATTATTGTTCGTAAACATTCCAGGTGTAGTAGGAATTGACCTGGCACCCCTGCTGAGTTTACCCAGAGACCCACGCGACCCCGGTCACGCGAGTTCAGCGTCCAGATCTACAGGCTACAGCTTTGGTCTGTTCGCTGATCCCATATTCCTCAACGGCGACTTCTCTGATGAGGTTAAGCAGGTTGCTGGCTCGGCATTGCTGCCTCTGTCTGACCACGAGAAGGATCTCATCAAAGGTTGGTTCTGGTCATGGTACTTCACGGATGGGATTTACACATATTAGTTACATATCCTTCACAAGACGTAGCAGTTAACTCCAGCATTGTTTGGCTGTTCGTGATTACTGTGCTAATG
The DNA here is from genome assembly GCA_963921405.1 of Cepaea hortensis. NCBI lineage: Eukaryota > Metazoa > Mollusca > Gastropoda > Stylommatophora > Helicidae > Cepaea > Cepaea hortensis. Next base: position 98,169,039 of record OY992889.1, on the reverse strand, counting down.
TACGTTCAGTAGTTTGCCATTGCTGTCTGAACAACCGGCATTCATACCATTGTAGGGAAACAACGCATGGCGGTCTGTTTCAAATCGTCCGAAGCTGTGTTTCGAACATGGTATGTGAGATTACGAATTACATTTTTAACCGCTTCGCCACGGAGCCGGCATGCTGATTAAACATTCTTGTAATAACTGTGTATTCCCTTCATGATTTTACACAGTAATCACAAATTTAAACCGAAAATCACCCGTGACTTTATGTTTATTTTAATGGCCAACCCAGCATTGGGACACACTCATGCAGTGCCCACTAGGGCACTCCTTCGTAGTTTTAACTATCAGCCCATCAATATATCACCTTTGCTTCCGCTCTTTCCTGCCTTACCTTCCTCCCAGTTTTCATGTAAAAGTTCCACGCATTTACCTGGAATCTTCACTGGACCGACCCATCCCCTACAACCATTCCGATCACACATAGACAAACATGATCACCAACACCACACGGCAAGAACTATAAGAATATTTGCAATAAAAAAGACGGAAAACTGTGGACAGACATGATCACCATCACCATCACCAACGCCACACAGCAAAAACTATAGGAAGATTTGCAATACACGAGACAGAAGACAGACATGATCATCGAAGATACACGGCAAAAACTATAGGCAGATCTGCAATACACGAGACAGAAGACTGTGAACAGACATGATCACCGACGGCATACGGCACAAATTATAGGAAGATTTGCAATACACGAGACAGAAGATTGTGGACAGACATGATCACCATCGCCACATGGCAAGGACTATAGGAAGATTTGCAATACATGAGACAGAAGGCTATGTACTGACATGCTTACCAACGCCACACGGCATGAGCTATAATAAGAAGTAATCTTTGCCGAATGTAATTAAATGTATCGCTGTGCAAGAGTAAGTTGTTCATGGAAGCTATCATATCTCGTTCACAGGAAGTGCCGAATTCTTTGGCCTGTCTTACTACCAGATAAGCCAAGTTGGGCGGAATGCTAGCGTGAAGTGGCATGCAACTCTGGCAGACAGAAACTACCCCAGCCCCAACAATTCACACCCGGCAGGTTTACGATTTGCCCTGGGCCACATCCGCCGTCGCTACAACAACACGCAGGTGGTGATCGCAGGAAACGGTGTTTGGAGCAACTCTGGGGACCTGGATGATCCCTTCAGGGCTGAGTTCATTGAGCAGCATTTGGACGAGGTCCTCAAGGGTGAGAGTTGTGTCTCCTTAATGTTGTAGTTCTTTGTTGTACTGGGGACCTGGATGATCCGTTCAGGGCTGAGTTCATTGAGCAACATGTGGATGAAGTCCTCAAGGGTGAGAGTTGTGTCTCCTTAATGTTGTCAGGCTTGGCCATGGGAATGTTATTCCCAAGGGAAAGGTCCCATGGGATGGGATGGGACAGGCATAACTTACCATAGGATTGGATGGGATAGGACAGAAAAATATGTCCCATGTACAAGCCTGAATGTTGTAGTTCTTTGTTGTATTGGGAAGTAATGTGTGTTTCTCTATTGTACTGAGAACATATGTTTGTTTCTTTGTTGGCTTGGAAATAATGTTTGTTTCTTTGTTGGCTTGGAAATATTTTCTTGTTGTACTGGGAACTAATGTTTGTTTCTTTGTTGTACTGAGAACTAATGTTTGTTTCTTTGGTGTACTGGGGACTAATGTTTGTCTCTTTGTTGTACTGTGATCTGATGTTTGTTTCTTTGTTGTACTGGGAACTAATGTTTGTTTCTTTGTTGTACCGGGAACTAATGTTTGTTTCTTTGTTGTACTGGGGACTAATGTTTGTCTCTTTGTTGTACTGGAAACTAATGTTTGTTTCTTTGTTGTACTGGAAACTAATGTTTGTTTCTTTGTTGTACTGGAAACTAATGTTTGTCTCTTTGTTGTACTGGAAACTAATGTTTGTCTCTTTGTTGTACTGGAAACTAATGTTTGTTTCTTTGTTGTACTGGAAACTAATGTTTGTCTCTTTGTTGTACTGGAAACTAATGTTTGTCTCTTTGTTGTACTGGAAACTAATGTTTGTCTCTTTGTTGTACCGGGAGCTAATATTTGTTTCTTTGTTGTACCGGGGAATTATGTTTGTTTCTTTGGTCTCTTAGGGGAAATTACTAAGATGAGAGCATTCAGCTTTGTCTTAAGAAAACAAGAAATGGTGGTAGTAATGGTGGTAGTAATGGTGGTAGTAATTATGGTAGTATTCATTGTAATAATGGTGGTAGTAATGGTGGTAGTAATCATTGTAATAATGGTGGTAGTAATGGTGGTAGTAATGTTAGTAGTAATTGTGGTAGTAATGGTGGTACTAATGATGGTAGTAATGGTGGTACTTATGGTGGTAGTAATGATGGTAGTAACTGTGGTAGTAATGGTGGTATTGATGGTGGTAGTAACGATGGTAGTAATAGTGGTAGTAATTGTAGTAGTAAAGATGGTACTGATGATGGTAGTAATGATGGTAGCAATGGTGGTACTGATGGTGGTAGTAATTATGTAGTAATGGTGGTAGTAATGATGGTAATAAAGGTGGTACTGATGGTGGTAGAAATTATGGTAACAATGGTGGTATCTTCCTCTTCTTCTGCGTTCATCCGGAGTTTTTTTTTTTTTTTTTTTTGGGGGGGGGGGGGACGTGATTGCGTTGTGCCTATTTACAGCAGAGCTGCGTTCTTGCGCCGTTAGGCCGACACATCCGACTTCTGCGGGCATTTGTTGACCGGCATAACCTTCCCGGTGGTTTCTTAGGACGTTTGACTCTCACTGTTGTGGTGTTATCCCCCATCCCAGCTGGTCCATATAGAACAGCCAAAGTCATCCTGGTCAGCCCTCAAGGGAAGGCAGGGGCAGACCATGTTCATTCCCCACCATCCAAGGAGGCTTCCATACTTGCAGAGCCGACACACAGCGCTCTGGTACTGGGGTCACCCAAGGAATCGTCACGTCCTGCACATGGCTGCTTAGCCTCACTTCCGTATATTGGGCCTTCCGTTCACCATATGCTGTTCTTCTGGAAACCAGAAGAATGCAGTCTGCAGATGACATCCACACAGTGAGCTTTCGATTCGGACTTTCCACGTAATGGATTTGCTATCCAAGCAATATTCCATTTCATACCTCTGGGACGCTTTTGTAACCGACATACCTGTGGTATGAGGCGTGGCTGTCTAAATATTTCTTCATGCACCTTTAGATGTCAACCTGAATGTAGTTAAAGTAAGCTGCAGTCAACCTGAGCTTGTTGATATCTTCATAAAGCTTGTCCTCAAAGGAAGCAGGTGTGGGCCAAACTATATTTCTCTGTCCTGCATATATTGGGCACTTCTGCAGAAAGTGTTTAGCTGTCATTTTACCAGTTCCACAATTACATTCATCGGTATCTCCTATCTTTAGTTTATTGAACAAGTGTTATTTCAGCCTGTTATGTCCTCTGCGGAGTCTGAAGATTGCTACTTGTTCTCTTCGGTCGAGTTTGTAATATGCATCATCCTTCTGGTGGTCTGGATGCTCTGATTCCCATTTGGTTCTATAAGTGCTTTTTATAAACCTCTTTGCCTCATTATAGGTTGTCTATATGTCTATGTCAGGCTATGGTAGTCGTCCACCCTCTTTTGCTTGTCTGTCAGCCTCTTCATTTCCAGGTATACTGCAATGTGTTGGGATCCACTGTATTACAACTTTTTTGGATTTCTGGCATAGACCATGGAGTGCTGCGCTTAGGTCGGCTAGTTCTGTGCTGTTTTTTGCTCTTCAGTATTGAGACTGCTGACTTTGCATCTGTGAAGATAGCTATTTGCTTCTCTTTATTTTCTACCATCAAGAGCATTTCTGCTGCAGTTTTCAAAGCCTCTACCTCCGCTTTGAAGTTACTTGAAAATTTTCCAGTTGCCACTGACTGTGGTTTTTCACTCCATTTTTTAAATTTACGAGAATTCCTTCTCCTCCATTTTCTATTGAATGTTTGGCTGATCCATCTGTATATGCATGGGTCCAATTGCTGCTTGGGTAATGTTCTTTTATGTAGTTTAGGGTTATTTTTCTTCTTTCGGTTTCATTCTGAATGTTCTTTTTCTCAATACCAGGAATGTTTTCTATCATCTCAGGCAGTTGCTGCTGTCTCCAAGCTGGGAACTTGTGTGCATTATAAATGGGTTTGACTGTTGATATGTTAAGTATGGGATCTGCCCCAATCTTTCTTTTTGCAGTTTCTACAAAGGTGCCACGATTCAGTCTTCCCTTTCCAAAACCATTAAACCTGTTATACATAGAGTGTTCTGTCAATCTTCTGAATTTTTCTGCTTGTTTCTGGGCTCTGCTATCTCTTCTATCCTGCATTGATTGTAAACAAGTGATCTTTTCTAGTTCATTAATAGGCGTTGTCTTCAGGCTTCCAGTTATGATTCGCATTCCTTGATTTTGGACTCTGCTTATTTTGTTAAAGTTTGACTTAGCTGCTGTTGCCCAAGCTGCAATGCCATATTCCAGTACTGGCCTCACCCGTCCAGTATATAACTTCTTGAGAACTTTCTCATCTGCTCCCCACGTTGTACCAGCAAGCTTTTTCATGATTGCCATTCTATGCCTTGCTCTTGTTCGATTTTTCTCAACCTGTGTCTTCTATGTCAGGCGACGATGAAAGGTGTCTCCTAGATAGTTTGGATTTTCTTCATGGCGCAATATTTTTCCATTCAATACCAACTTAGGTTGCTGAGTTTTATTTGAGAGACAGAACACTGTGCATGTTGTTTTCTCCTCACTTACCTTCACTAGCCATGATTTTGACCAGTCCTCTAGCGCTAATAAGGCTTGCTGTATTCTGCTGTTAGCTATACTAATATATTCTTCGGATGCCCATATGGCTAGGTCATCTGCAAAGGATGATGTGTGTACTCTGGCTGAAAATTTTCTGTGATGTCATTTATATATGCTAGGAATAATGTTGGTGAAAGAACTCCACCTTGGGGGACACCTTGCTCCAATAGCATCTTTTTGCTGGTTTGTCCTTGTACTTTTTTCCTGGCAGTTCTGTTCTCAAGGTAGTGGCTGATCCATGTATACATTTTCCCACAAACATGCATTTTTTTGCAGTTTTACTTTCAGTCCTTCCTTCCATACTTTATCAAATGCTTTTTCTGAATCTATCCAGACCGCTAGTGTGTGTTTTTTCTCTTGGAAGGCGTCCTCTATTTCCTGAGCTATATAGGTTATTTGATCTTCAGTGGATCTGTACTTTCTTAGTCCTGCTTGGTGTGATGTTAAGAGTTTGTTTTCTTCCAGATGTCATGTTAGCCTGCCATTGATAATGCGTTCCATTAATTTTCCTACACAGCTAAGTAGACTGATAGGTCGATAGCCATTTGGTTCTTCCAGGTCTTTTCCTTTCTTTGGTACTGGTATTAGTATAGCTTCCTTCCATGCCTGTGGGACTATTCCTCTCTTCCAGCTGTAATTTAGGACTGCTAGTAGTTTCTCTTTTGCCTTAGTGCCTAGTCCTATTAGCATTTCATTTGTGATTCCATCCTTTCCTGATGATTTCTTTTTTTTTAGAGTATTCATTGCTTGTTCCATTTCTTCGATTGTTAGATTTGCCATCATATATTCTGCAGCTGTCTCTGTATTACTATGATGTATCTGTTTGTCTTTGATTGCTTTCTTCTGTTCGGTTGTAATATCAATGTGGTTTGCACTGGCATAGTGTTCCATTAGTGCATTTGCAGCCTTTCTTCCTGTAAGCAAGGCATTTCCTTGTTTAATTGTTATTTGTTTGTTTCTAGGTCCTTCGTTGTTCATAGCTTTCACTAGTTTCCATAGTTTGTTTCCATCCCTGTCAAAATTCAGGTTTCTGTTTTTCCCTCCAACAATCTCTTGTTGTTTGATTTACTTTTCTTTTATATTTTTCTGAGATGGCTTTGAGAGAGATGTTCGCTTCAGTAGTTTGTTTTCTCTCTCTCTCTCTCTCTCTCTCTCTCTCTCTCTCTCTCTCTCTCTCTCTCTCTCTCTCTCTCTCTCTCTCTCTCTCTCTGCTGTCTTCCTGGCATCTTCAACTTTGTCCTCCAAAATTTGTAGTTCTTCAGTCCAGTATGGTTTGTAATTTTTCCTCGCTCCTCTATGAATAGACTCAGTGGCCGCCTGTATTATTGCTCTGTTTAGACTTTCCACCATTTGCTTCATGTTGCTATATCGTGTGTTAATGTTTTCACAATATTTGTCTGTTAGTATGGCAAATCTGTCCCAATCTGCTCGTTTGTAATTCCAGCTGGGCAAAGGCTTTTGCTCCCGTGGAACATATTCCATATTCATTACAAGCTTGATTGGTCTGTGGTCACTACCTGCTAATTGGTCAAGCACATGGCGATTGATTTTCTGGAGGATGTCTCCTGTGCAGAAAGCTAAGTCTGGAGTAGAAGTGGTAAACCATCTTCTGGAGTAGAAGCTCGGTGTGTCATCCGCTTTGTTGAGTAGATGGAGATTTGAGTCTATTTCCCAGTCCTCCACTTCATCTCCTCTTTTGTCAGTATCTGGGTATCCCCATCTTTCTGAACGGCTATTAACGTCTCCGACAATAATGCAGTTTGTGTCAGTTATTTTCATGTTTGAGAGTGTAACGTCCTTATCTGCTTGGCTATACAGATTGTAAATTCTTATTTTCACGTCCTTTATCATTATATCAACACCTATAATTTCCGTTTGGTTGTCAGAGATCACAGATACTTCGCTGCAAGTTATTGTATTTCGTGTAAGTATTAGAACTCCTCCTGTGTGTCCTTCGCGGTCAAAACGTAGGCCTGATAGCCTATCCTCTGACTGAGAATTTGCGATTGGCATTGAGGTGTGTCTCTTGAATGCATGCCACATCTATTCTATCTTTATGAAGACGCTGTGTTAGGGAGACTTTCTTGTTATAAACTCCTTCGGCATTCCACTGTAGTATGTTGAGTGTCCGGGGTGTTTGGTCAATAGTTCTTAACCTACTCCTCTGTGCCTTGACTCCACAGCACAGAGGAAGGTGACCACCAGTAGTCATGGGTGGACCCCCTCGAGGCAAAGGGCCAGGCACTATCACCGCCTAATGGGACCTCGCGGGATTAGCACCATAACGATTAATTTCAAATTGTGACATCATGAATCAAGTTACGTTTGCACTGCTTTGTCAAGCCTGTGGCTCAGTACATCCGATTTCGACAAGCATTTTTTCGGGGTGCTTTCCCTAGCCTTTGACTGTCCGCAGTCTACCTACAAGGTAGACTAGGGACATGTGTGTTGCTTGTTCTGGTCCCTCTCCCTTGACCTGTCCAACATGGGTGACCCTACCAGTAGCTGTGCTACCGTCGGCATAGCTCTTGGGGTCATTGGAACGCGCAAGCCCCTCTACCTCGTCACGGTGGACACATAGCAGAGGGGCAATGGTGGTATTAGTGGTGGTACTGATGGTGGTAGTAATGATGGTAGCAATGGTGTTAGTGATGATGGTAGCAATGGTGGTACTGTTGGTGGTAGTAATGATGGTAGCAATGGTGGTAGTTGGTAGTAATGGTGGTAGTAATGATGGTAGTAATGTTGGTAGTAATGGTGGTAGTAACAGAGGGTACCCGAAAAAAATACATGTCAATGGCAAGGGGAGACAATTCATTGCACCGGACTCTATCTTATAGGGCTGATCTTCCTCCTGGTTTATGCTTACAACATTCATTTGACAATTTTTTTCCTATGTGAATGTATCATGCACTGTTGATGTACGAATGATTAGTGATTGGAAGGGCCGAATGTAAGACGGGCCTACATGCCCAATTTGTAACCCCTTTAAAATAAAGTTCAGTTCAATTTAATTTAATTCAATCCCATAAAGCGACAAGCTCAAGCGTATGTACTCCGTAGCTCCAGCGACGACCCCAAAGGTCTCCAAACAACTGCACTCCTGAACTGAAAATGACAGAGTCCCGAAACGAACCCAATACCTTCTTACCGCGAGGAAGGCGGTTTAACAGTCTACCACGGTGACTCCCCTGCAAAAAAAAACAAGTGTTTCCATCGATATCAAGAAAACAGAAACAATGTTACATCAAATAAAAAGGTAACATAAAAATTGAATTGCACAACTGAAAGAACAATGCTTGACCTAAGTTCTGGTCTGACTGTATAAAAGAGATGCAACTAAATTTGAACTCAATGGGTAAATCATACATTCATCCATCTTTCTTTTCAGCAATCCGAATTGATGGAAGTGACGTCATAGGCTATACTTACAACTCCCTGGTCGATAGTTTTGAGTGGAATTCTGGGTACAGCCGCAGATTTGGTCTTGTCCAGGTGAACTTTGCTGACCCTACTAGACCTCGTCACCTGCGAGACTCCGCCAAGGCTTACACCAAGATTATTGCCAATCGTGGGATCCTCAGAGATGCCTGATCTAACAAATCTTCAAGGATTTTTTGCCGATCCAGCTGTGATCCTACAAGATGCAGTTGTTTGGGTTTTCATTTCTTATGTGTACATGTATGATTTTTAACTGACACATATACTTAGCTTTTTTTCTGTTGTCTTTTAATATAACAGTGTGTGGGCTACATAATATATGTATATATTTACATGTAAATAAATATAAATAGCTTATGATGTATTGTTGCTGTTTTTCTTTACTTACATTTGTTCACTGTTACGGGTGTACGAAAAAATTAATTGATTTATTGCCGAAGAATATTTTGCCAATTGGAGCTCCAATTTGGACAAAAGAACGATATATCGCCATACAAGGGTCATCATGCTATCCGTTTTGTTTCGTAGTAACTTCCGTAATGTCAATGCTCTGTGAACGGAAATTTACATTATAATATTTGCTCATTTGATTGGGTATCATGTTTTGTCCAAACTTACCATTTGCTTGGCACTGAATCAGTTAACAGTCTGGTAGACTGTCTGCTGTCGCTCCTTTTTGACGGTGAGCTGGATTATGACGATGCTGATGTGGGGAAGGTACTGAGGATAGAGTGGAAAGTGCACCAAAAAGACAGAGGAACCTTACCTTGGGAGGCTGATCAAGAGAGCAATGAGAGGAGGCAACACTCAGTGCCTTGGGGAAAACGTAGAAGGAAGTTCAATCTGGCGACCCTTGATGTCATGAAATCTTTTCTTTTGCCACTGAATCAGTTAGTTTGATCAGATCACGCATTTTTACCTCTGATTGATCTAGCAACCGACATCACAGCATTCGGGGCATTCCCATAAGCGCTCCGTCCCCATCCTCAGAAGTCAGCGAAGAGTTCCAATCCCAATAGTACCAGTGGCAATCTGATTATATGTGCCTCTCGCCTTTCCTCTAAGCGTCGAGCATCGGCCAGATCCCCTCGTCACTCCTCGCTGTTGCATTCTTGCCAGACCATGATGATCCATTTGCTCCTCCGAGGTGTACATGTGCTCCCACAAGGCCGCAACCACGCCTGCCTTATCATGCATCAATACTCAACCAAGTTTTGCAGAGCCAGCCAATCTGTCTGCCTGTTCATTCTCCAGCATACCAGCACGCCCCGGAGAAAAGATCCATACGATGCTTGTCACCCGTGACTTTCGAAGCGAAGCAAGCCACTCTGCACGAAGCTTGCCTGTCCTCACCCTACTCAGCATGCTTTCTGAGTCAGTTACAATCACGATGTGTGTGTATCGTATTCTCCATTCCCCCCCCCCCCAAAAAAAAAAAAAAAAACTGCACTGACTGCCTCCACCTCCATTCTTAATCTAGATGTTGTGGTATCATATGCCAGGCTCTCCTGCACCAAACGTCGACAATTAGCCTTTGCCAAGAACCCCCAGGCACTTCTACTACCTCTCAACACCGAACCATCTGTGTAGATAATCACATCACCCGGGCGAGCATTATCCTGAATTAGTTGCTGGATTCCCACTTCCGTGGCCCCTGCTGGCCACTCCCTGCACTCCCGGCTCAATGTAATTATAACTCTGCACAAGTCTAACTGCTCCGCTGGCTGATTAGAGAAATTAGACGTACAGTCAAATTATTTATGGGCACGTTGTGATAAGAAATAAACTAGAGAACTTGGTGACATCTGGCACGACAGAGGGGAAAAGAATGAGGGAAAGATAAAGAAGTAAATACCTGAATGGATTGGCCACTTGGCATGGTCGGAACAATAACACAGGTATTTCCTGTGGATGAGTTGTTTCATCTGGAGTAAAGAGTTCTAAATTTTCTGTATGTTGGATATAAAGGGATTTAGTTGGTCTGTACAGTTATCTTTTGTATATTTGTATGAAGCTGTAACGGTGTCTATCTATTGTTTATGTGCTGACGAAGGATTTAGCTGCAACGTTCATTTTGTCATTTGAGATTGTGTTCTTGTTGAGCTTACCAGTTTGACTTCTTGTTTTCGTTGTTCAGGCTTTCAAAACAGCCATTTGAGTTTTTTTTTTTTTTTTTTTTTTTTAGCGCCCTATACGTTATTGATAAAGTTATGTATGGGGACAATTTAAGACTGTCAGATTAGACGAATTCTATTTTATTCAATGAATATGTTGTGGCCTACATACGGAGTTAAGTTATACCGTCTGTGACTCAGCAAGGCTATCTGTTATCGCGGAATGTATTTGTATGATCTGTTTGTAAACGCACACAGGATATCAGGGGGATTACTATAGTATCAGAATTCAGAACCTGTCCTTGGATGCGAGGTACGTACAGACGTGGTGATTGTGTTTTTGCCTTGGGTCGTTATATTAGGAAATAATCATCATCACGTGCCGATAAGGTGGGCGGTTATGTTTCGCCATCTCACGCGGTACTTTGCTGTTAATTCACCCCAAATAAAAAAGCATACCCCACAGGGCCCCATTTGCATCGGACCAGCAATCACTTCCGGTTAAGTGTTCGGTGGACTGCTGGAACGATCGATGGATGTTTTGTTAGATTTTGGACCCGTACGGCCCTCACTGCCGTCGAAGTACTATGGGCCCAAAAAAATCCGACGACAGTGAGGGCCCCACGCGCCCAAAAACTAACAAAACATTCATCGATCGTTCCAGCAGTCCATCGAACACTTAACCGGAATGGATTGCTGGACCGATGCAAATGAGGCCCTGTAAGGGATACTTATTTTGTTTGGGGTTAATTAACAGAATGTACCTTTCACGCGATCACCAGAGTCGTGAATCAGCGCTGTGTTCTTATCTCGACCATACCACGTGGCCAAGCCATCCAAGTATTTACTTGTCTGGTTTTCTTTGTTCTTTTCCCCTCATCCTTGCCAGTTGTATCACCTGTGTCTTGTACCCTCCTCAGAAACCACATTTTCACAGCCATCAGATGTTTCTCAGCTTATCTGCTCATTGTCCACGCCCTACACCCATATAAATGTGTAGGATCTATGTAGCACCTCAAAACTCCTTTTCTCATTGCAAGTGACATCATTTTATTGGTCTGTATGTTTTCCATTTTGCAAAAGACTACCTTCGCCATGACGATTCTTGTTTTAATCTCTTCTAGGCATCTCCCGTCAGATGTTATGACTGTTCCGAGATAATTGTTCCGTTTCACTTGTTTAAGAATATTCCCATTTATTAGCATATTACATTGAGATATTTCCTTCTTCCTAGAGACGTCCATAATCGGTGCCTTCTTATAAGTTAATTCTAACCCTAGTTGTTCACTGTGTGAAACAACCGCATCTACTAAATGATGCCGATCCTGCCCATTGTCTGCAATAAAGACAGTTTAGTTTAGTCGTTGGATCAACATCACGGCACACGGTTTAACCCATAAGTGCTCCGTTTTCCTCCTAACTCAAACCTGAGTCTGGAGAAACTCAGCCCAATGCACGAACTCCGTTGCATCGGCGAGGATCCTGAAATACTTTGGGTAGATTTTTAACTCGAAATTTTGCCCGGGCAGCGCCATTAGGCTACTCTTTTTCGAATTCCAACTGCCATGGGATTTTTTACGTGCGCAACAATACACACGGGCGTCCGATCTCACTACCCAGAGACCAGGGTACATTTTATTACTGGAAGTCCAGGTGGAT